>JAUZNJ010122992.1:0-18929 GCA_034780135.1 Jordanella pulchra
TGGAACTGGATCTAACATACAAGTTGAAGGCTTGGATGAAGATATTAGTTTTGCTAACTCTGAGAGTTCAACTGGATTCTCATGTTTTACCTCCAAAGATTACATCAAAATAAAAATAATCCCTAATTCTAAAGCTAAATTATTTAGCAAAATCTCAAAATAGAGAGTTTTTTTTTTTTACTAATATTGTTATTGTTATAAACCGCAGGCCAGTGGATGTTTCACTTCAGGGTTGTTTGTCCAGAGTCCACTATCACAGGACTTTAATGTTACTGTTGTTTGGAAAAGGGTTTAATTCTACTTGACATATATAAATCTGCGCCATCTGCACCTCTCATCCCTTCTGTGTGGCAATAAACCCACTTTAGCCATATATCTGCCAAGTAAAAGGCCAGACTGAGAAAATAAGTCTTAAATTGAAAATTGAAATTAATTTGCAAATGCAAGTAATTACAAAATTCCATGTTTTTGAGATGGTGTCATTGTCATGTACATATTTAATGTCTTTGCATACACTGCTAAAAAGGATCCAGTTAACAGATAGTTGTGTTGTGATATACTTTCACTGTTAGTTTGTTGGTAAGAAGTTTGGGAACAACGAAAATATCTAAGCTTTTGACTTACTGGGCAATAATGTTGGTTGTAAGAAATGTTCATGTCAGAGAAAACAATTGATCAAGGTTAAAATATGAACTATATATCTAAATCTGTCGCTATAAAATCCTGTTTACTGTTCTGTAAATTAATATTAAAATGTTTTTTGCAAAATGTGCATTGCTTCTTCCTGACCATGAGAACATATCGACCAGCATGAATTTTAAAACCTGTTTATTGAACAAATAAATGAAAATAAAAATCATTTATGTCACCTGCAGAAATTAGTTAAAAACAGCAACCCAGAAGGTCAGAAACGTATCCTCCTCCATCAGATCATTTACTGTGCAGTTGTAATTGCCTTGTTTTTACTAGAAAAAACTGCTTTGCTGTCTGTCAACCTCTGTAATCATTGCTTCTTTTATAAGTTTAGTTGAAGAAATTATGCGGGCAAAGGCAAAACTTTGACATTGATTTTTATATGGTTTTATCTACTGAATTCTTTTGTTGTGGATTCTCTGAGTCCATTCAGTTGTCTGCTTTTTGTGATTGTTTTTGTATTACACTCTCCAAACACTTCAACTGATAAGTAATCAGATGCTACACAAACTGCCATTTTCCAGTCAGCAGTCACTTGTCCTTTTACTTTCCATTCTGCTGCCTGAACACAAGCATTTCTTTTGTAGAGTGATAACACTGCTCTGAGGTTGTTATCTTGCACTGTGTGATACTGGAAATGTGATTCTCATCATCTAAATATCAATGATGTCAACAGGCAGAGATTTCACAAAGACAGTAATTTAGTCAGCATTCAGTTCTTAAAATACATAAGCTGCAACATTTGCATGGATGACTTATAAAATGCAATCCAGGTCTGATTAAAAATCCTTCCTGCCTCAACCTTGCCAAGCTCATCAGCACCTACTAATGAGGAGGCTCGCGGATAGAGGAGAGGGACAGAACCTGCTTCCAAAAGCAGTCCAACAATTAGCTCCTCCAGACACCCAACCATCCATCACTTTATCATCAGCTGAGCACAGCTTTAAAGATTTGTTTGAGTCTCTCCATCATTAAGTGGAAGTCAAGGCCCTGAAAAAACTGTTTGAAGTGGAGCACTACATTTTTTGCAGCAACACCTGCAGAAGTTCTTGTTAGTTTTATTTTCATAAAAAACATTGCAGTTCAAGCAGTAAACATGTTAGCCTGGTTTTTAGCATGTAGCCTAATCCGAAGTAACATCTATTAGAGCCATGCGTTTGTGTTTACACACAATCCATGATGTCTAATATTTAGTAAATGTAATTGTTTCTTAGTTTCACCTCTTCATATTTATTTGCTACAGTTAAAATGGGATGTTAGTTTTAATGTGCTTTAGTGGTTCCCATAAATAACAATGCCACAGACCACTGACCCCCTAAGTTTACATATAATTACTTTACTTTATATTTATTGATGAATATAAGGTGAATTGATTATATTCATTTTTTTAATAGATGAATTCTTTAAATGAGATTTTTAAAATAAATAAGTTATAAATGAGACTTTTTAAAATTTTTTAACAGTACATTAAATCATTTTAATGTGCATTTGTTAAAGTTTAATTATATATTTGACATTTAAATCATGTGTCCAATAAATAGATAATTGTTAAATTTTCTTTTTATATTGTGAATTTATTTCTTTCATTCACAAATACAAATTTTGATCAAATTTGCATTTCTTATACCTTAGGGAATACACCACAATGATTGTAAAAACGAACTTGCGTACAAAACATCCTATGTCATCCACTTTACACTATGGCTTCACACAAGTGAACTCCAAAAATAAAAAAAAAAATATGTGCATTTGTTCTACCCTGGGATGCTTGCAAAAATGTCGCAGTATACAACAGGCATAAATAGAGCAGCAATCCCGTTTTTTTATTATAAATGTCCAATAGTCCACACCATTGTGCAAGATTACTTAATTGACTATGCATAATTATTAATTAGACTTAAAGGTATCACAACACAATGAAGGATTTTACATCAGTGTACATACTTCCTACTTCCTGTTCAGTTTCCCTGTTCCCTTTAAGAATTTCTGGAATATCGCTGGATAGTCCAGTCTTCACATACAGAGATTATTATTTGGAGTTAGGCACATCAAACAGGATTAAGCTCATATAAAAACATTGATAGATTAATGTAAATTTCAATCCAATCAACAGCTTTAAATGAAAGGTTTACCTAAAAAGGAAGTGTTCCTGTAATCTCACCTTTATAATGAAACACTGACAATAATCTACTTATAATATAGGGGCCCATTTTTACTACATGCCAACCCTTAACGCTCAGCTTCTACACATATATAAAGTAAAACATAAAAAGCAACCATGAAACCAATAAGTTGGAACATGCAGCACTTGTTGCAGTGGAGGTTTTAGACCTCAGGAATGTCACTGTAGATCACTCAGGCTGAAGGGGGCTGGTCGTTGCAGGAAGAAAAGCTTGCATTTCCTTCTGGGCTTCACATAGAGAAACATTGATTTGTCTCTCTCAGCATTATGTTGCCTGCCGAAATGTACGCGTCACGTTAAATTTAGATTGCAATAAACCAAGCTAAGTAAATGGGTTTTCTCAAACCAGATAGAGGCCAAAGAAAGGCTTCGCCAGCCATATGTGGTCAACTCTTGTGAAGGGTAAATTAAACCTTACAGTAAAGGACTCTCTTAAGCATTGTTCTTGTATACATGATGTGGAGGTTATGGTGCTACAGCTTCCTGCTGTGCAGGAGTGAAAATAAAAAATACAAGAATCAGGAATACCAGTAACCAGGAGGATCTGACAAGGAGAGGTAAGCTCATGGCCTATAACTGTAGGGATAGCTAAGTAATGGCATTAATTCAATTCAGTTCAAATCAGTTTATTTATTTACTGCCAAATCACAATATATATCGTCTTAGGTTACTTTACAGAGACAATTCAATCAAATCACACAGTGAACTTGATTAAAGGTTTACTCTAAGGCAAACCAGCTGATTGCATCAACTCATTGACTCAACAGCAATCCCTCAGACCAAGCATGCATGTAGCAACAGTGGAGAGGAAAACATCCCTTTTAACAGGAAGAAACCTAGTCTAAGAAGTATGTTGTGTTTTAATTACATAACTTTGAATTATTTGTGGCAACTCTGTATTATGTACACAGCTTATCAAGTTGTTCTAGTAACATTAAAAACTTATCTTTTGTATTGAGTTGATGGGGTATATTTAAATATATCATGTTAAGGTTATGCTTTCTAAGTAATGCAGTTTAAATACTGGCAAAGTTGCATTAAAAACAAAAAAAGACGATTCAGCAAACTCATTCGGCTTATTATCTACTCCTACTCTCAGAGCTGAAAATACCACAATTATGTTAAACTTTAGATTACTGGATACATTTTGACAGTAAGTCCTATCCCGCTACATAAAACTATTCTGATTATGATCTTAACATTAGCACAGAGAACATGAGAATTTTGTGGAAAACGTTGATTTAGTATGTAAGTACTATATGAGATTATAAATTGTAATTATATTTTGGGGAGGTATTAGAATAGTGGTAGGACACATTTCCTTCCTAAGCATGCAGGATTCAGGCAAAAACCTCCTTACAGTAGACCCCTTTCCCCTTGAAACAGGGCTCTGAGTCAAATCCTTGAAGTTTGGCAGCCAACATCTGTCTAATGTATTGTCCTTGCCTTATTTCCTCCCCAGTTCTTCTTCAGTTCGCCAACTCAGCAAAATAGTGTATAACTGGATCACGTCCTCAATCTGTCTCCCAGATTCACTTAACACAAGTTTACTTTGTTGCCACTGATTGATCACAACCATTCTTACTTCGCCCTCCCTTCTTCATGGTCTGTTTTCATGATATTATTCAATGGAGTCTAATGAAAAACTAATATAATCTGGTTCTGTTAAAGCTTCTCTCCCACACAGTAATCAGGAAGGAACCAGGAGCTCTGCATGAGGGGACTACAACATTAAATTGGGGAGGTTGGCGATGCAAAGACAGTATTAAATTATCCTGCAAGTCTTCATTTGAAAGTTGATTGTTTTTTTCCGAATTAAGTCTTTTTAGTAAAGAGCAGAAAGATGACATTTCAAGAGAATATTATAGTTAGAATCCAAATAATGTGTCAAATATGAACTAGTCACAGCTCAAATGCCTCCTTTTTAACAGCCCACTGGCAGAACGTGAACTATAGCCAGGAGAGCCTTTATCCAAGTTGCTGTTTTTTTCACTTTTTTTTTTCTTGGCTCCTTGCAAGGACTAGAAGAATATTAGGAGTTCAGTGTTTAATGTTTCATTGAATCATGGCTGCAGAATCAAATCCTCAACTCCAGTGTCTCTGCTGGGCTTTGTGACCTGATATTTAAAGAATGTTGAAAAGGGAGGGATATTGGGTTGGCTGCGCTTGTAAACAAAGAACATGCGTTATCCAGGACAAGCTACTGTAAGGTTTCATCTCTGCAGCTCGGGTATTAAATTTTAGGTTTTTTTTTATTTATATTACTTACCCAGAGAATTCACCTGGGGTATTTTGGCAACAGTTTATATTCCACCATCTACTTTTGCCAACACTGTGTGTGATTTCATCAGTTCAGTTGTTATTACCTACAGCAGGACTGTTCAAGTCTAGTCCTTAAGAGCTACCATCCTGTAACTTTTAGTCACATCTCTTCTCTAACACACCTGACTCTAAAGGTTCAGTCCCCTTATTTAGTTCAGCAGAGGTATGGTAATGAGCCACTCATTTTATTCAGGTGTGTTTATAATGGGGTGTATCAAAAAGTTTTAGGATATTAGCTCTTGAGCACTGGACTTGAGCACCCCTAACCTACAGAGACAACAGCCTAATGCATTTAGGACAATAACTGGTTATTTTTATCATGCCTAACTCTCTGCTAAACTTCAAATGTTCCAACTGTTTGTCAGCTGTTCTGGCAGAGGAAACCAAACCTTGGGTTTCATTTATCCAAATCTCAATGGCTCATTGCACCATCTCCTCTTTGAGACTCTTGAATAACAACAGTGTCTTTAGTCAAAGGCTTCTCCAGATCCATTGTAAGACCACTAGAGCAGACCCTTCCTACCTACTGCTCACAACAACTCCTTAAAAAAAAGAAGAAACAACAAGAGTAAACCCAACTTTGATGTTCCCTTTGTTATCACTTATGTATTTTTGAATTGAAAAATCATTTTTGAATTGAAACCTGGAGTCAACGGCAAAAAAAGATAAAGTGATCTGATGGCATATGAAGCATTGAAATCACACTTGTTCATCTTCAGTTAAAAAGCTACTATTATCATCTAGACTTTAGAAATTGAGATTTTATATTTAAAAACCAAAGTAAAAATATCAGGAAAGTTAGGCAACAGCATTGTGCCCGTCGCTTCTGAGCTAACAAGCCAAAACAACTCTGTTTAGATTCTATAAACATGGGGCGGTACTGATAAGAGAGATTCAGAGGAACAGAAGAACCAAGCAATAAAGCACACTGACTACCCCTGGCTCCCTTCCATGTTGTTCTCCATCGTTTACTTTCCTGATTTTTGTCATACTGATGACATCATCAACACTAACCCAGCATGATGGTGTCTCCAGACATGGAGCGGTGGGGGACAGTGACCATGGAGTTTGTCAGCAGGGAATCAGACCCTGCTTTTGCCAATGAGAAGGGAGCCTGATTGTTGGCAGGTCAACCCAGGTTTTAAAAACCTGCTAATTTAAATTCAGTTCATTTAATTAATATAGAGACGATTCACAACACGTTATCTCAAGGCACTCTACAGAGATAATGTCAGACTGAAGCACTTATGTAGCAACAGTGGAGAGGAAAATTCCCTATTAATAGGAATAAACCTCCTGCAGAACCAGGCTCAGAGTAAAGGTCGAGTCTGTTTGAGGCCTTCTGCTGGGGCCAACTGGGGTTCAAGGAGACAGAAGACGACAGACACATTTTTTTCCGTGAGATAGCGTCTAAAGTTTCAGCAGTATTGTTATGCGGCTTCTTTTATTTTGTCCAACAATGTCACAGCTGAGAAAAGCACACAAGCCTCTAAAAAACAACATATTTGGTTCTGCTCCTTTCTGTAAAGTGACTCTTAGCCCACACTAATGAAAAAAGGATAAAAAGAAGAGGACGAAAGCAGAGCAAAAACAGGGACACACAACGTAATAGTGAAATACTGCACGTTCCACATATTGGTCCATTACAGACATCTAAAAGACAACAGATGCTATCAAAACCTATTAGACAGTGTGCATGCTGTCATTTTGTTTACTAAAAGCTTCCTCTTTCAGATCAAAGCAAAAGAAGCAGGAAAGATAAGACTGAAGTCATCACATGATCACTTTAGAAATCATCAGAGCAGAAATACAGGGTAGGAAGATTAAATGAAGTGTGATGGCTATAAATAATTCATAGAACACACAAAGCCATGGTCTACTGTGCTGAATTCCTTTGCAATAAGAATGAGATTGAGGGCTTTTTTGTGTGCCTAGCTTTTGAGAGGATCATGTTTGTGATGGAAATCCTATGTTCTTTGACATTTATCAGTGAGGTCTCATTTTCAGTTTCGTAGTCCCTTTGGAAACATAACGATGTAAACAGAAAACACAATTGGTCAATGAAAAACTAGTTTTTCGCTGCTATAGTTGCAATATATAATACATTTTTCAAAAGTCCCCCAGTTGAGTGTGGGTGTCTGTGTGTGGGGACGTGTGTGTGTGTGTGTGTGTATTTTCACATTAAAGCAAAGCCCTGCTTCTGGGTCTCCAGGCATCCCAGGGGAGTCCGATTGCTGTTCACAGTGAATTTCATGATGCTGTAGCTATTTTCTTTGCTCGTTACCAATCATTCTGCGCGTATCACTGAATTGGAAGGAGTCAGGCAATAACTGAAGGGCATTTTGAAAAAACACCAACCACATCTTGATTTGAAGAACAGGATTGAGATGTGTGGCCTGATGGAACTACAGCTATATTATGTTTTGGGGCTCTATAAGTTTGCAAGTACTAACCTTTATGTCTTAGTGTTAATTATGTGATAATTCAACACAAAATAGTGCACAACTATCAAGTATTGGAAAAAGATCCACAGTTAATTTTATATTTAATATAACAATTAGTGTGCCATAAACATTTTGATTCGTAGCAAACAAGAGGTTCTTTTAACTCTGGAGGAGCTGGAAAGATATACCACTTAAATAGGAAAATCCTTCAATGGGAAAACCTTAAGTTGAAAACTCTGATGTTATGTTATCAGCTGCTATAGTTAGATGAACACACTATTTGAGTCATTTGTTTCCACATTTGAAAACCTGTTAGAGAATGCTCTAAAAGCAGCAAAAAGTGGTACCATAAACTAATAGATGGGGCTCTAAATACCAATGAAGACTATATGTATTTTAATAAAAAAGATTATGAATACTAGATATCATTTTCATTATCCTTGTAAATTATGTTGTGATTTGTGTAGGTCTTTCACATGAATAGAATGATAAATTCTTAATAAAATACATAAAAGGATGAGTTTTAGAGGTGCAAAAGTTCCGGAAGAATGGAAACTTTTCCGAGGCACTGTACAAGGATTTGGGACATTTGAAAATTAAAGTTTAAACATTCACGTTTTCTGTATTATTATCAGAAGTATTAGGAGTAGCCTATGTTAAAAAAAGTGGCATATTATAACAAATTTCCATCCACCATCCATCCATCCATCCATCCATCCATCCACCCATCCATCCATCCATCCATCCATCCATCCATACATACATACATACATACATACATACATACATACATACATACATACATACATACATACATACATACATACATACATGCATGCATACATACTTACATACATACATACATGCATACATGCATACATAAGAATTTTTACAGAGTCGGGGTTGCAGCCTATAGCAGTAAATGTGTCCCAGTTAAGCTGGAGGGAACCCAAGCATTTTGTTCAAGAAAACATTCAACTCCATTGTTAAGAGCCCACAAGCCAGGATTGAGTCAACAGTGGTAACAACTGTGTCTCTGTGCTGTTCACTATGATTGCAAGTTTTCTTTTCTTAATGGTTTAATTCTAAATATTTTGTTCTGTTTAATATTTTTTGGGGTTGCATATTATTAAATGTAAAAAACAAAACAAAAGAAATGCTGGCTATATGCCAATTAAAAGACCAAGTGGGTGGGATTCTTCTATGGAAAGTAATTAATAGACTAGGAGTACTTTTTTCATTTTAAAATCTTGGAATCAAATGTCAAAGATCTAAGGTGGGATCCTTCATGGCTCCTTTCTAAGACCACTGATTTTATATCTACATGCTCCCTCTAGCAGTGGCATAGACAGAGGGTTTTCATTGGGGTGGCCATGCGGGTACCATTGTGCACTGAGGGGTGGATTAAATATTAAGGTGCCACATATATGCTGTCCTGATTAAAGTTGTACTTTATGGTTAATAAACTAGCTGTTAAAATGTTCTCTTATTTGGGGCATTCCATGACCATGACCACTCCAGGGCCCCCATCTAATTACACCCCTAGCTCATCCTATGGTTAAAACATAACTTATTATCTGTGGTGGTGGTGGTGGTGGTGGTGTGACACACAATCGCATATTTCTTTTTCATTGATTTCCTCATTTATTGATTCATTGATTTCTTTTTGCTCCAAGACTGCAAATAAGAGTTTAGAAGTTAACCTGACTTAACAAAGCAAAACTAAAATGCTGCAAATGTAGGCTTCACTTTGTAATCTGATCTAAATCATAACAGTCACATCTTTGTCTACAAACTACCATCATAAAAGCATAGGGGAAATCTACAGTATCCTGCTGAACCAGGACACAAGATGAATGGATGCATCCTTTCCATTTCAGCAGGTCAGATTGCTGTAATGAGTCTGTAAAAACATCAGGCAGTTGTAGCTCTAAGATTTCTGACCTAAAGGCTGTCCCAGCCTAAACCAGGAAAATTAATACATTTAAACTCTTAAACAAAGCTCTAGCCCCTTGCTTTTAACAACATAATTGTTAAAATTTTATTATTTTTTAAGGGATTTAGTAGACTTTATGCTAAGGAGCAGGTATGAATTGATCCCTCAGGACCTCAGTGACAAGGTAACTAAATGTTCACAGCACCAGAGCTATACAAAAAGGGAGGAGGATCTAGTCTCTCAGCCCAGGACTCAACCCACTGAAACCCTTAGATGTACTGAATACTTTTGTTTTCTTTGGGTCTAGACTGAAAACATTGCATTTGACTTTTCCCAGTGTGCTTAATCAGTTGTCAGTTCTTTATTTGTCTAAAGATAGCATTTTTTTACTTGTTAGCCCAGGAATACTGTCTAAACTAATATTTTTTCTCTATGCATTTGGTTATGTGAGGCACTTTGAAGCCATGATGGCTGATCGATGGTAACAATTAACCTTCTGGCTTTAAACTAGAAACTATGAGCCCAGAAAACACCAGTGATTCACATAAAACTACAAAGATCAAAGTCGGCAGGACGCAGAAAACCGACCTGTGTGCTTGTGGTTGTAAAAAACAGAAAGCTTCCTTGTGATTGTCTAAACTGACTGCTGTATATATGTGGAGTCATCACTGTGCAGAGCCAGAGTGCGATGTTAGGCCAATTAGTAAAAGTAGTGAGGCGGCTAGGAGCTGTCCACTGGTCGTGGTGCTGAAGCCTGCCGCATCAAACCGTGGAAACAGCACGCACATGCGAACACGTGTCATAACAGTATGCCATTTGCGTGTGAGTTAAACTGTAGATTTCAAAAAGCAGCTGGATGATTCCTGGCAGTTACTGCAGGTGTTCATGCTACAGCCGCCGACGAGATTTAACCCTGTAATGCGCCATTTGAATACTCTAGAAACACACAAGCTCTGAAACTCGTAAGGAGGCTCCCCCACCCCGAATCAGACACAAAGGCCACAATGATCGACCAATATGCCGGTAAACCTGGAAAAACACTCACACATAAGCGTGGTAGACAAATGCCCATCCCCGCGGTCTCTCTAGTGCGTTGTAGAGGAAACTCTGTAGTTTCCTATAGCTGGCGTTTTTCTTCGATGGTCTTGGTCTCCCGCAGGAGATGCTGGCCCTGGGTCTGCTGAGGATGCTGCTCCGTTTGGTGCTCTCTGAGCCCGCAATGAGCAGCGCCCCGTCCCTGGTGGATTCCGGAGCGCCAGGGTCCAAGCCGACGAACCCGACTTTGTGCTTCTTTTCTCCTGCCTCTGCTGGGTAAACCCCGCCGTTGAGAGATTTCTGCACCATCCTAAAGTCGACGCAACTCTGAGGAGGAGTTGTCGGTGCCCTTCGCGCGGGGCTGCATCACCGGCCGGTGCTGAGGGGTGTGTGCTGCTGCTGCTGGATGCAGTCCCTGTCGGTCCCAGTAGAAAACCCACCGCTACAACGGGGCGAAATTGCAATCTGTATCCTGTCTTTTCTTTCCTTCAGGCAAGCTGGCACAGCAGGGGTGGATGCGCACGATTTATTCTCTAATAGTCCCGCTCTTTAACCTAAGTCAAGTGAAATGGGTTAAATGTCTAAAAAGGATGTAAATCAAAACTCAACATTCAAATCAGACTTTCTTTTGTCGGTTTAAGCACACAAAATATTGTAAACATCATTATAAGCTGCGAACGTGGAAAAAAGGAAATTGATCATTAAAATAAAAAAGAAAAAAGTAGCTTCTTTAGTCTTAAAACACACCCTGAAATAAGCTACCTACACCCTCTGTATTCAACTTGGAGAAAAGACCACGACGCTACAGTGAAACCTTTTATTGGATGATGCACATCCATGCAGTATTCATACCCGCAGCTTGCTACACTATGATAAATGGAAATCAAAGAATGTGCAAGATAAATTACGATTGGATTTCCCAGGAAACGAGAAGGACACGAGGGTCCTTACAAACGACTAGAAGTTGTCAGTTCCATCCAGAAATAGTACATACCGAAAATATCCATACCAATTTTTCACATTTTGTCACTATACATTTATTTTATCTCTTTTATGTGAATTTTCACAAATATACCAGTTGAAGGTAACTGTGGATGTAAAAAAATAATTCTAAACCCCCAAAATAAAACTGACAAATTTCTGCGTCCTTCACCACAACTACAAAGTTTGCTCATGTCATAATTAGTGCACAGTTGCTTGAATTTAACTTCCTGACTAATACCAACTCCTTGTAAGGAACTAACTATCACATAGTTGAAATAGACTAAAAAGGTGTTGAAGAAACACCATACTTTCACAAACACAAACACTGGAAAAGCAACATGTGATTTTGCTTTGTTGGTCAGAGATATAGGAAGGGGATGGACTACACAGGGCTCTAAAAGTAAAGAGTACAGTTCTAAAATAAATTCTAAAATGTTCCTGCACCAAATGTAAATATATTACAATCGCAGTTAAGTGCTGTCTGTTTCATGTGTTGGTTAAAGGCTTTTGTAGTAAGCCTCAAAAGTTTTTTAAAGAGTTCTCCCCCAAAGAAAGGTTCCACCTGTACAGGTGTTTTGTCTGATGATACAGTAATACATTTTGAAGAATCTGTTCTATTTTTTAATCTCCTCTGTATTACAGAATAATACTGCAGATGGCAACCATTTCATTAATTCTGTTTCACAAACTGATGATTTTGTTGACGGGGTTACAAGTTCTCTGTGTACTGATTTAGACAACACAGCCTCTCTAAAAAAGAACAACTATAATAATAGGAGGTTACTCTCACCAAAATATTTTATCCAAATTTTAAGATGCATGTAATTTTATAATATAAAAAAATCCCATTTAATTTTTGTTATATAATTTTAACAAAACCTAATAACTAAATCTTACGTGACTCATAAGAGGCATAAGGGTAATCCTGATTATTATGCAACTGAAACAATAATCTTTGTGTATTTGAAATAAATACACAATAATTTAGTAATAATTTAATTAACTAAATGCTGCTTCTCTATGTTTGGTTCTGGTTCTTGGAGTAGACCTAAACTAGAAAACCTGAGCGGTCTGAGAGGTCTATACACTGAAAAAAATCTGTTATGTATTGAGGTGCTGATCCTTTCAGACTAAAAGAAGGATTTATTCTCTGAGTTTGGAAGTTTATTCTGAGCTACAGGGAGCAAGTGTAAGGACTTCAGAACTGGGCTGATGTGCTCTACTTTCTTAGTTCCCAGTGAAAACACCGACAGCAGCCTTGTGGATCAGCTGCAGCTGTCTGATGGACTTTTTAGGCAAACCTATGAAGACACTGTTGAAGTAATCAGTTCTACTACAAATAAATGCATGGATGACTTTTTCTAGAACCTGCTTGGATATTAGTCCTTCAATCCTGGAAATGCTAATCAGATGATGAAATGCTAACTTAGTTACTGCCTATGTGCCTCTGAAGGTTCAGGTCTGAGACCATCAAGACAGCAAAATTTGAATTTCAGCAATAATCAGAGGTTTCTAGCTGTAAAAGTAAAGGCTGTATACTAACTCTGGATTTTTCCTTTTTTTTAACCTATTTTTTTTATCATTTGGAGAAAAATGTGCCACATCCACATAATAAACTCTACTAAGCATTTAGCCAACGCTCTGATGGCTCCAGTCACCTGGTGACTTTGTGATGTAAACCTGTATCGTCTGTATAGGTCTGGTAACTGATGTTTGCTATAATCTAAGCTCGGGAAAGCATGCACACATTAAATAGAAGGGGGCCCCAGAATGGAGACTTGAAGAACCCTGCAAGTGATTTTTCTGGTCTTTGATTTAAAGTTCCCTACTGACACATAAAAATCCCTGTCCTTCAGGTAGGATCAAAAACCAGTCTAAACCATTAGACAGCTTGACTGTTTTTCTAATACCTTGTATTTTCTCATTAAAGAACTTCTCAAAGCCATTGCAGGGTTTTTTAGACTGGAGTTCATTGGCCATGGAGATAGAAGGGTTTGTTTACCTGTTGACTGTGTCAAATAAGGTGCCAGCATTGTTAATTGCTTTTGTTGATAATCTCAGAGGAGATCCTGTTGCATTTTTTTGATGTGAAGTCTCTCTTTATAAGGAAGTATTCCTTCAGATTTCCACCTCCATTTTAGATATGATTAATCTATCCTTAATACAGGGACTTGTAATGTAGGCTTTTAAGGTGGCTATAATTAAACAATTGTTTCTTTAAGCAATTAAAGAAACAATCCAAACAACAGGGTCAATTATAGACCTAAATCTAGTCCGTCTCATCTAAAGTTCATGAAAAAAAATTGGCTTAACAAGTGTGTGACTACTTACACAATAATTAACTTTTTAAAGAGTTTCATTTGGGGTTCAGCAGAGACAGAGAGATCATATTTTCATCTTGGTGGTTTTCACTCTGCAGGTATATTACTGGTTCCTGGAATTTCTAAAAGTAGAATGGGTGACAGATCATTTAGTTATCAGGCTCCTTTCCTGTCGAACCAACTTCCAATTTTAGTTAGTGAGGCCTATCTTCTTTTAAGACTTAAAGTGTTGTGGTGTGCAGGTGGCGCAGTGGTTAGTACGCACGACCCATGTATGGAGGCCTTAGTCCTCGACGCAGGCGACCCAGGTTCAAATCCGGCTTGTGGTCCTTTCCCGCATGTCTCTCCCCCTCTCTCATACCCCCTTTCCTGTCAGCCTACTGTCAGAAAAACGAGCCACTAGTGCTGTAAAAAGCTCAAAAAAATAAAGCTTATTGTTAGAGTAGCTTGGGTTATCCTAGACTATCTCTTTTTGTTGCTAAAGGCTTAGACTGCTGGAGGACACGGGGATCACTTTTCATCATCTGCGTTAGTTCAACCCCTAACTTCTAATACTCTGTCATTTTTTTTCTTGCCATAGTAGCTTCATCTGATCTGTTTCTGTTTGGCTGTGACACTATCCAGGACCAGGAGAGAAATATCAGCAGTGTTGCTCCCGTTAACACCTTTGATTATAGATGATAGAGCTGAGCCTGTTTTCAGTGCTTAATCCTGTTTCTTATCTAGACATAGCTCTGGGCTCAGCTTTTACTGTTTAACTGTATGTGCTCCCTTTGATTCCTATGGCATGAAAACGTTCTCAGTTCTGATCTGCTCAACTGTTTCTTTCCCAGAGAGAGGCCCTTGTGGAGCTAGTTTACTATTTCCTTTCATAACATTGAAAATGTTTATAGATCAGTGTTTCTATGTTACCTAACACAAAGCCTGGTTCTGCTGGAGGTTTCTTCACATTAAAAGGGAGTTTTTCCCCCTTATTGTGGCTACACGTATGCTTGGTGTGAGGGATTGCTGTTGAGTCGGTGAGGTGATACAATTAGCTGGCTTTCCTTAGATAGAAAACTTTGAATCAATCCGGAAGTATGATCTAACTGAATTGTCTCTGTAAAAGGCCTTGAGATGATGTGTTTTGAATTGGCGCTATAAAAATAAATCTAATTGAATTAGTAAAGAAGTATTTAGACAGATAATCAGAAATTAATACTCTGCTTCAAAAACAGTGGATGTTGCAAGTAGATATCCTAAGATCTTCTGACTCACATCTAACTTTTATATCCAGAACCAAACATGGAGAAGCAGTGTTTAGGCTCCACTAATTCGGGATAATATCCCTGAAATTTTAAAATCTGAAACCCTGTTTTTTAAAAATCAAAATCAACAATGTCCTTGTGCAGAGTGGGCTTTGACTGTGCTATCTAAACACTATTAAGTCTGATGTCCAACTTTGCCTTTTAATCATTTTTTTAAACTATCATCTGATTTTAATGATCAACTTGTAATTTCTGTCTTTGTTGCCTTTATGCCACTGAAATATACTTTTTCGTTTTTATTCCTCATCTCATAACAACACAAATAGTGAGCATTTCTAATCTTTAAAAATATTTTTTGCATAGAAAACAATATTAGTCTTAAAGTCAATCCAAATTTGGGCAACTAATAAACAATCTGTTGATAGCCATCTTTAAAAAAGACATTTTTTTATTGTAGAAAGAGAATTCAGCTTTCCTATAAGACAATGATATCAGTGTCAGGGATGAAAGAGGAAACCATATGAAAAGTCCAGCAGCACTTACTACCTGATGATGCAGTTAGTGCAAGGAATTAGAAGTAATGATCTTCAGTTCATTCTCTTTAGAGCTACAGTATAGTGTATTAGTTTAAATGTAACACATTAATGGGTGGGACAACCCAGTGGAGAAAAAAAAACAGAGAAGAAAACGTTTAACAAACAGAGACCATTATAACGAGAACATTTTATTTACTAACTTGTTAAGATACCATTTACAATAATTTTAGAAAGATTCAACAAAAAACAAGATCTTTGTACAGTTATTTTCAGGCAACATAAAATTGCAAATAAAGAATATATACAAAAGAAAGCATTGGAATCAGACAATGTGTTTGTCCACTTTCACCTACATGCTGCGCTCATTAACTAAGTGGAACTGGTGACGCACGCAAAAGGCCAGTTTATGATGACTGATGCGACAAGACAAAACGCATACAGCTGAGATTATATAGGAAAATATGTTGATAGAAATACCTCCAAGTATTTTGCTAACTGATGGATGGATCAAGCTACAGATGAAAGGTGAGATTATAACAACATGCCAATATGGAGCCAGGCTACTTTCAAGTAAACAGATATTTGAGTATGAAAAGCATCATGTCATAGGAGGCTCTGGGTGTAAATGTAGCACAGTCAAAAGAAAAAAAAAAAAAAAAAAGCTGCAGATGAGGTGATGCTGGAAGCAGACAATCAGTCTCTTCAAATGCATCAATACAAAATATGTTTTCATATAGTATATTATTTCCATAAAAAATAATCCAATATAATTTATAGCATCCCTCTGCTGCTGTATCACCAGCACTCTCTTCTGCTCTGATGATGTTACATACCTTTATTTACAAGAAAATAAAATGTCCCGCAAACTATTCTTACTATGTTTCAATTCTCAGAAAAATCCCTTTTTTTAATGTGAACCTAAAACTGATTACAGTACTTTGTGCTAACACTGGATGGATTGATCACTGTGCTTCTTTCAGAACACCTAGAGTACACAGGAGAACATTAAAACCCCAATTTAAAAGTCAGATTTTAGAAAAAAATGAGACAAACGTACAACAAGCGCATTAAGATTAATATATTATTATTTCAAATGATTCATACTTAACTTTTTGACTTGGTTTCTTTGTTTTACCTTAGTCCTGATTTGCATTAGCTAGCTTTAGTTACTCCAAACCTTACATGCCCTGATTATTAATCAAACAACTATCAACAAAATGCAATTTCACATAAATAAAAAGAACACAAAAGAAGGTACAGCTTTAAAAAAAGGGCATGCCATTGGTCCGTTAAATACTGATCAATACGCAAGCTGGAATGCTTTTAGACTCTTTAATACCTGATACAGAGTAAGTAAGTGATAGAAAAAGCTGCTTCTGGACATAATAAATAGCTATCCTTCATTTTTTCCATTAATACAGTACATACACTAAGCCTACAGTAATTGCACAGTAACCACATGCAATGGGCTGGAAAAAAAAAACAAAAATAAACAGCCAGCCCCCCTCTCCCAGTCCCTATTTTCATCTCTGTCCATTTTTTGTCTTTCTGCATCTACCAGCATGCTTAAATGTTCTTTGTGGTCCAAACGCTGAGCCCTGTGGGACCTCTGAGGGATGCAGACAGAATGAGGCAGCTCTCTGGAGATTGCAGTTCAAGGCAAAATGGGTGCGATCGTTATTTAAGACGTTGGTCAGATACAGGTAGTTGTGTTAATCCAGTTAACAACACCGCTCATTTGTGAGCTTAATCACTGAGAACATTGCCTGCACACCATTTGTTAAGCAAAAACGGTGAGCTTTTTGTCAGAAAATGGCAAACACAATAATACTTTCAACTCAAAGTTTAAATGACCAGTCCTAGGTCTCTGGCCACAAAAGTCTAAGTTTAGTTGGTCCATTGTCTCTTGTCTTGTTGTGAGAGCAGTCTTTTTTAGCTTTTACTGAGGACACTGGTGGTAAATACACTGAGATGGTCCTTGTTTCTACTGGCAGTGTCAGACAGAGGAAGAGATGATAAAAAAAAAAAAAAATCCTCTCTTAATATCCTCCACCTCCATGGATTAAGATTTTTTGAAGCGTTCTAGAGATCTCCATCTGAGGGAGGCAAACACAACTTGAAGAGCCTGTAAAAAGAGAAAGAGCAGGCTTTCAGATTGATGTTTATGACCATATGATGTGCAGATTGGATATATATACCAGGCCTCTGGTGTTGACATACCTTGGAGCTGAAGGTGGCATCTGGTCCATTACCTTAAGATTTTTTGCAGAAAGTTCCACTCTAGCCCCCTGGCGAAACAATAGAAAATAACATGATTTCCTCTAAAAACAGAGAAGGTCATATTAAATGTACTCTATGTTTATTTTAATATCCCTCAGAAGGGGTTGAAAAATTAACCAAAACAGTACAGACTTAAAGTGTTAAAAACCCTTTAATCACTAGCATGCACTATATCACCAACAGTATTCTCTCACCCATCATCAACTAATCACTTCCAGGCCCTACAAACATAACAGGCTCATTTAACTCCAGCATGGTACGGCCATAAGGATTCCCAGTCCAGACAAGAAATTTCCAATTCTATGTTCTAAATCTGTAGAAAAAGTTTGAACCTGGCCATTTCCTCTTCCACCACTGCAAAGCATGGTCAATTAAAACAAAGGATAGGGAGTTTGGTGTGGATGAATTTAACAGGCCTGCAAAGTCCTGACCTCAAAAGGAAAGCTTTTGGATTCATTAGAGCACAGACTTAGAACCAGACCACCTCATCAAACTCCCATAAAGACATTCCTAAACCTTGTAGACTGCCTTTCCAAAAGAACTGAAACTGGTATAGCAGCAAAGGGTGGACCACACCTATGGCTTAAGACTCATTGAAGTTCATACGCAAGGCTGCAGGGATGAGTGACTTCTGGCAACATAAGAGTAGTAGTTAGAAGGTTAAATTGTGACAATAAGCTAATATACTGATGTCAAACTAAAACAAAAGAATCAACTTTATGTACAGAGAAGAAACGGTTTTGCACAATAAACATAAAGTGAACAAAAATGCTAAGCTATGTTTATTTTGAGCTCAACAGTAACGTGAATACTAAAAATAACCCTAAAACTTTAAGGAAAGTCTTGTCTGATTTTTAAAGAATTTATTTGCAAAAATATGGTGGAAAATAAGTATTTGGTCAATAACAAAAAAGCAAGATTTCTGGCTCTCACAGACCTGTAACTTCTT
>JAUZNJ010123003.1:0-18929 GCA_034780135.1 Jordanella pulchra
GCTTTCTGTATGAAAGTCAATCACTAAGTGCCTGGAACCAAGTACCTGTAGTTGTTTGTGAAAGTGCACTTGTGCATTTAAAGTTTATCCAAAGGAAAAATGCTTAATAGCGGTTGTGGAGAGCTGAAGACGCACCCCGCGAGAGCGCAGAGACCAGCGCCGGGAGACCCAAAGCCCCAGACGCCCAAAGGGACCCCCAGAGCGAAGGCGTCAAGAAGGGGCCAACCCAGACAATCCGACCCCAGAGAGACAGCCCTGAGAAGGTCCCCCAGCCACCGCACTGCCGGAGCCCCGGGAAGCAGCGGGGACGAGACCGCGGGCTCCGCCGGCAGCCAGCCAACCTGAAGTGAATCTGGCCATGGGTCCTAGGGAACTGAGCCCCCAAGGGCGCACCCCCCCCCAGCGGGAGCCCCAGCAGGGAAGCCGCCAGGGATAGGCCAGTAGCCACTTGGGCATCCACCCCCAAACCCTGAGCTCCACCAGTGCACCGGCGAACCCAGGCGCCAGCCAGCGGAGGGAGAGCAGGACGGGGAAAATGGGCGACTTGCGATGTGCTTGGGAGAGGGAGCAATTCACACCCCAACCTGGGGGGAAAAAAAAAAAAAGTTTTAATCACACCTTCCCACCCTCACACATTCAATAATACCGGGACCAAAGGCCTGGCGGCACCAGTGGTTGGTCCCAGGATTATTGGTTTATGTTTTTTTATCACCCAACCTGCTGTAAATTTATTCAGGCTCAAAAAAGACTGAAGGAAAAACTATAAGGATGGATGCTTGGTGTATATGGCCTTGTTAAAATGTTTTTGGTTGTTTTTTTGTAAAAAAGTTAACTTCACTATGCACCTTTAATGAAGTTATATGCTTAATTCCTGATAAGCTTAACAGAAAAGCATACAGTGCCCCACAAAAGTTACAATTTTTTTGTTACTTTAAAATCTCAAGCTGTTATGTTTTTTTGATTGATATTTTTTTAGATAAACCAAATCAAAATAGAGGATAGAAGTAACATGAAATGCAACATGATCATCCATTACCACAAAAAAAAACAAAACAAAACAAAACAAAAAAACAATCAGAACCCCTAGATTGCATTTACCTCAATCCCCCAACCATCAGATGTATGTTCTTACCATCTGTGTATATCTAGTAAATTGCTGTTTGTACTCAGTCAAGTTTGGTCAAAAGCTACTAAGAGCATAAGAATAAAGGCATTTCTAACATAAATACGCAGGATCATCTGGTCCCTAGTTAAAGTAGCCTACCTTGACCTGGTTTTAGGGTTTACCATTAGGTACCAGCTCCTTTTTTTAGGATCTATTTAACTTGGATTCCAATCATGTCAAACTAAACTTATATTCAGATGACTCCTACTCATGTATTGACTAGGTGGTTTCATCGCTGGTTGAGTCATGGGAGACACTTCATCACAAGAATCATTTTACCATTGGCCTTCAAAACTGTGACTGAGCATATTCTAAGCTTAAAGAAGAGCCCTTCATAAGAGTCCACTGGCAGCAGTAACAACATGTTAACAAGTTTAGCATGTATGGATGACTGTGGTTATGGAACTTACAAATTAATGCGAAGAACTACTATGTCCTTTTGAACAGAGCAGATTTGCAGCTGCTCTGTGTTGGAAACTAGGACCATCTGTGCTTTTAGCCTTAGGACTTAAACATGCAAATGTTTCATATACAGTAACAGTAGACTAATGAGCAATGGATGGCAGACTGTGAATGCTGGGTGAGTAATAACTGGGTGAGAATGAGAAAATGTGGAGTGAAAGTACAGAAGCTAAGTAGGATGAGTTTGATTTGATCACTTTGAGTTTGTACTTTGAAGATGGCATTGATGAGCAGAACAACACTATAAGACTGGCTTACAATTAAGCCATAAATGGGAACTGCTGCAACAAAAACCCTTCTTTTTAAAGCTAACATGTTTAAAGGAAGAAACCTGGAGACAAGAGTTTCTACAAAGATTAGTGGAAGAACAAGTCACTGTGGTGTTCACTGAAATCAAGTGTGGTTCTGTGTTGTTCTGAAAAGAACACAAAAGGTTCCAGGGGAATACCAGCAGATTCAGGACAATTTTGTGCTCCTGTTTCTTCCTCTTCCAACATGACTGAAGCAAAAAACAAAGTCCATACATACATGGATTAGAGAGCATTAGGTGGGGATGAGCTGGACTGACCTGCATGGAGTTCAGACCTCAACCCCATAGAACCCATTTGGGATGTTCAGGGTGTTTGCAACCTGGAGAGAGCTAAGGTGAAATGGTGAATGTAGTGTAGAGCGTTTTGGTCAAGTTTCCTGACTTTAAAAAGCGCTCTATAAGTACAGGCCATTTACCATTTACCGTAGCAGTCACTCTGGATCATTGAGGCTCATGCAAAAACCTTCTCGTATTCTTGTCTTAAATTGCTTTTACGAAAGTGCCACATTAGATTCAACAAACAATCTTAACTTAAGTAGATGATCATAAATTATCCTCATAAACCTGATGCAAGTGAACGCATGAGAAATGTAGATCTGCATAATTACTGCCCAAATTATAAGGCTACGACTTCCAGTGCTTGTCAGTGTTTATTCACAGAAATTACATTGAAGACGAAGAAGAGAGACCAGTTTAAAGGTTGATGTTCTCCTGATTGAGAGCCGAGCAACAGAATTAAAGGACAAGAAAGAGCCAAGCAGTTGAGAATAAATCACAAGAGCTGTAATTGACTTGAAAAGCAAGACAGTCAATGAAATACGTGTGGAGGAAAGAGGAGAACATATGATATAAATGTTTATCAAGAGTTAAGCATTTACACCAGTAAAAAAACCAGAATAATATACTAAGAGAAGATTTTTCTGGTCATTCATAGATAGAAAGCAATCGGAATAATTAACTTCTTTGTTTTAAATCTAGGATCAGTTTAAATGTAACTACTTGACTTTTGTTTCAGTTTTAAATATTTTTTGATTTGTAAAAAAAGGCAGAACTGTATTTTGGGTTATTGAAATAAAAAAGTGCTTTGAGAGGACATTTCTTATATATTGGCAGTATATGAATAAACTGAATTGGGTTCCTCAATGGGTGTGTATTTAAACCATCTACATATGAATGTTATCTAAAGTCTTTTATTTTTATTTTCAAATTCAGGAGAATCTTCATTATGTCCTGGTTGATGTCCAGTGGTTGTTGTTGTAGGTTAGAGCAAATAGAAAGGTCATTTATGGTGATAAGATTAAGAGATTAATGAGCATTGGACTTTTGTGGATTAAAATAAGCTTCCAAGGACATGTTTAAACTATTACGACATTTTACATCAGCGAACTTAAGTTAGATACAGTCTACATTTTTTATTAATAATTTTGGAGCTTATTATCTTATTTTTTGAGATAAAATGGAAAACCCATCCCAAGTACTTAGTGATTTGTGGATTGTTTGTGTGATGCTGAAATCATTTCTGTTCTTTTTTAGTTACATTTGAAAATTCTAGAAAAATATATAATATTTTTAACATTTCTTCAGTAGTAGGCAGACATATTTAATTGTTTTCCTATTTTCTCTCTCTGTAAATACCTCCAAGGTGAGAGAAAATTAATGAACATTCGTTGAGTTTCAGTCAGTTGCAGAAAAAAAGAGAAAGAATGTGAAAAATGTTTTTCAGTCCAGGCGTTGTTTTAATAACTGAAGCCAATATGACCTTTTTCTTTAGTTTTTCGATATTCTTCTACCTTCTGGCCATACAGAAATGAATTGAAACAGTGATCCTTTAGTTTTTATTTAAAACTACCAGCAAGAAAAAAATGAGAATAGAAAAGTCTATTTGCATGTCTATTTTTTGAAAGAAATGTGAGAATGTGGAAGAAACATCTATGTGGGAGTGGATGGATAGCTTTTCTTATCTGAGTGTGTATTGATGTAACTCATTATGGATGAATTTTAGTTGATTGTTGTGATTTGGAGCTGCGTGACATCCCCTTGCTCTTCCATTTTATCTATCCCAAGATCTCTGCTGACTCCCGGGTGAGAAAACTGAGTTTACTGACATTTGAATATTCTGACTTCTCAGCTGGAATACCATTTAAGACCATGTTTGCTCTTCTTGATTTCTCTTTTTAGGGTTTTATTGCTGTGCATTTCACTTAGCTCATTTTCGATCAAAAAATAGAAGAAACTTCTCTTAATTGCAGAATGTGATATAGGATGATTAAATACCCGAAACATAAAAATGTTAATAAAATGATGGTAATCTTAAGTTCCTGTTATAGTTTTAATAGGTTACAAGTGGTGAAGATGAAATGCTATTTTGTCCGTCCGTCCGTCCGTCCGTCCGTCCGTCCGTCCGTCCGTCTGTCCGTCCGTCCGTCCGTCCAAGCACCAGCATCTTTCTCTCCAGTTCACGCTCACATGTAAATCCTGGCCTCCTCCTCTGTCATTGGTTCTTTGGCTTCTATGAGTTTCTTGTCAGCCAAATTATAAAATGGTGCTGCTCCCTCTGCCTTTCACTTTCACTTGTCTGTCTCTAGAAGTCACATGAAGAGGGAACTGGAGAGACTGAACCATAATAAGTCACTGGGTCCTGATGATGTCAGCCCCTTAGTCCTGAATGTCTATGCAGAGCAGCTCTGTGGGATCCTCAGTCAGCAATCCCTAATGACTATAGACCTGTTGCCCTGACATCCAACATCATGAAGGTCCTAGAGAGACTTCTGTTGGTTCACTTCAGCAAACAAACCAGCTGCTATCAGGACCCCCTACAGTTTGCTTATTGCTGTTGGAGATGGAGAGTTAAAGATGCCAATATATATCTACTTAAAAAAAAAAACACTGTCATTTAGACAAGACAGACAGCACTGTGAGGATCATTTTTTATTTCTCTGGTACATTTAACATGATTCAGAGTTACTTTGTGAGAAACTCCAGAAGACTCAGTTGGAGGCATCGGCCATTGCCTGGATCTAAGACTACCTGACATACAGACCACAATTTGTTAGACTGAAGGATTGACTGTCTGATCAAGTAGCGCCACAGGGGACAGTACTCTCACCATTCCTTTTTACCCTCTACACCTCTGACTTCCAGTACTAGACAGAGTCCTGTTACCTGCAGAAATGCTCAGATGACTCTGCAGTCATTGGGTGCATCAAAGAGAACAAGATGCAGAGTACAGAGACCTTGTTAATAGCTATGTGGCATGGTGTGGAAACAATAATCTGATCCTCAAAGTCAACAAAATAAGTAGATTTCAGAAGACACAGAAACAAGATGAATAATGTCAACATCATGGGAGAAGATGCAGCAGAGGTGGAGGAGTATAAATACCATTGTGTTCACCTGAACAACAAACTAGACTTGAGACGCAACTGCAAAGCCGTATACAAAAAGGGCCTGAACAAACTGTACTTCCTAAGGAAGCTATGGCCCTGCAATGTTTACAAAAAGATGCTACATATTTTCTATAAGTCTGTTGTGAAGAGTGTGATCTCTTCCTCCACCATCTGCTGCGGTAGCAGCATCAAAGCAAGTGTCTTAAAAAAACTCAACAAGCCCTGTTCTAGGAGCTTATCTGGAGTCTCTGGAGATTATTTCACAATGGAGAATTATTCATAAAGTGAAATAGATTATGGACAACACCAAGCGTCCTCTTCAGAAGAGTTTTAAACAACAACAGAGTGTCTTCAGTAAAAGGCTTCTCCAGATATCCGGTGCAAGACAGATCGGTACAGAAGATCCTTCCTTCCTACAGCTATCAACACCTACAACAACTGGTTAAGAGAAAACAAAACATGAGTTACAACAGCATTTAATGTACATTTGAAATGATTTGAAAAATAATATACACTATAGTGCCGTGTTCTAGGTTTCCCCTATTATCTCATCTCTCCATGGAATGTTTTTGTAAAACCTGAAAAGAAAGGTATTAAGGAGGCATCCATATCAGATACCAGAGCCATCTGATCTGAATCTGCCCAACCTAAGGAGAGAGCTAATTTTGGATGCTTGTATCCGCAATCTTCCTTTGTGATTTCTATCTAATGACTGTAGGTTAGGGCTAAAATGCCTTTCCTTACCAAAACAGACCATAGCAGCATCCAAAAATACTGTTTAAAGCCAGAATCCTGTCCATCTCCTGCTTTGTCCTACAATCACCAAACACAAGACACCAAGATACCTAAAGTCACTGAGATAATGAATTTCCCCAAACCCAGTCCACCTTCTCCAAGATGAGAAATATGGCCTAGGGGAGTGATTCTCAATCCTGGTTCACAGCTACACCTGACCTGCTTGTTTTAAATGTCTCTGTTCTAGCATTACCGTGTAAGCAAGATGAATTGTTGCATTATTTGTAAGCTCCCAAATATACAACTAGCTACTAGCCTTAATACAGAAAAGCTTTAGACTACTGAATTGCAGTGATGTGTACGACATCAAAGTGCCAACAAGAGATGTAAGGCTGAAACAAAGCAAAGATGGCTCCCGTGGTTTCAGCTGGAATACCCTCTATTTCTTTTTGAAAAAAGAGCAAAAGGACATGATTATTGCCTTTTTCAATAGGAAAGATGTTTGCGCATTCTTCTTGACCGGATTTGGTATAAGTTTGATTTGTCAGTTAACTCCACTAGTTGTGAAACAAATCATGAATGTGATACACCATAGCTGCTACTCCTTCTGTGATTGGCCTAAAACTCAGCATGGAGGCAAATGCCACTTTGTGATTTAACCATTCTGGTTGAAGAATATTACTGAATGTCCTTCATTTTTTTAAACACTTTCCCCCAGAACATTATCAGAGTTACAAAAGAAATACATGCATCAATTTGGCTTATACCAGGTTGGTTCCACCACAACTGAGTAACTGATCAACGGTTAAGCTCTACTCCATCAATACTTTGTAGATGCTCCTTTCACTGAAAATTTCCATTACAGATAGACACTAATCATTGTTCCATTAGACAGGGTTTTGCAGTAAGCTCTGGTCTCAGCTGACCAGAGTACCCTCTTCAAGTGTTACTCATTTACTTAAGTGTTTACTAATTTCTGAATTTTTTATGATGATCTTCTTGTCGCTCTACCATAGAAGCAAGTTGTTTTGGATTTTGTTTTTCGGAAACAGGGTAATTGGGGGTCCAACAAAAAGTGTTTTTTTTTTTATCCTTTAATTTTTTTTTTTCACAACCATCTTTATTTATTCCAGATAATAGTTATGCTTTATTCTTTGTTGGTCCCGATAAAATTCCCAATAAAATACATACAAGTTTGTGGTTGTAACATGTGCTTTGGCAGGATTATTACAAAATGTTCATAAGTCATTCATCTTGCTATCAATTCACCCTGCACTATTTCTGCATCCCAAAAGTGTGAGATTATTTATTATTCATGATATTTCTTATGAAGATGAAACTGATATAATGCTGCCTTTGTTTTTGTTTCTTTTTGGTTTTTTTGTCTTTACACTATCAACAAATCAAGAAGGGGAAACGTCTGCAACATTATTCCTTTGAGCTAGATTTATGCAATCAATTCAAGCACAGAAGGAATTACTGGAGCCCTGGGGCAAAGCAGTTTATAAGTTACCAAAATGACTCCAATAATGTTTCAGAGATACAATTCAGAACTCAAAAAATCTCTGACTCATTTTCCGAGGAAAACAACAGAGAAAGAAAATGAGAGAAAGATAAGTAGATGATGAATGAAGAAATTGGAGGGCAGCAACAAAAAACAGGAGTGGCTCCATGAAAAAAAGAGTATAACTGTTTAAAAACATGGGATTGCTGCAGCAGAGCTTTACCCAGAGTGCAGGTTAAGCAACCACTGACTTACTGAGGCCCATCTGAGCTGCCTTATGAAAGAAGCTGCTGAGTAACTTTGTTTGGGATAAAGTTATAGCAAACTCTAAAATCCTCCACACAGCTTACAAACATCAAACATAAAGTCATAGATGGGGGTCTGGTGAGGATCAGCTCATACGTCCGAGTCTAAAAGGAAGCATTGTCTCTTCCTCACCTCTCTCCATTATTTCTAACCTCGATTTTTTTCTTTATCCTCTTCTTGCAAGTCCTTCCTCACCATCTATTCTTCTGTCTATCCCCACCCTTCCACATCCGTTGCCTTGGCAACAATACAAAGAGATTCCCTTTGCAGCTCTGTCACCGTGGCAACGCTTGGCTTTCCTCCAGGCCATATTTTAGAAGTCCACCATGCTCCTGTCCACTTCTGCCAATGTGTGCTGACTGCTGTCAGTGTATGGATGCTAATCACTCCTAGTGACAGTGCATCCATGGGGACAGGCATGGCGAGTCTCCGGCTGTGAATCTGCTGGAGATGGTGGGTATCGATTGTGCCCACCACTTTAGTTGTGTTTGTTCCGAGGAGTGACTCGGATATAGTGATTAAAAGGTCTAGACAGGAGTGACGTTTGTCCTGTTTGGCTGTTAAATGGAGAATGTTCAAATATCAATCTTATATTGTAGTGTATACTGACACCTAACAGTAATGCAAGGGATCAGTGGTTTAATTATTTTAAAAACTGACCTGTATTTAAACTGTTCCATGGAAAACAAAACTAAAGATTCCCTATAGATTAAATGGTCTAATCCCTCCAAAATCTAAAATATAGCATTTAAAAATAAGGAGCCATTAAAAAGTGCACACTCTTTTAATCCTAGGATTTTAGGCATTAAGAGATCTTCTTTTACTAAAACTAATCCCAGCTGTAGAACTACTCACTCATTATTTAACACAAAAAGATGAAGCCACAGTACAAAGATTGGTCAACTATTATACAATAATGAGGAATTAAAGTATTGTAGACACACAGAAAAGCTGAAGCCCTATAATTTTAAATGAAAGTGTAAAAAAAGTAAAATAAAAAAACAGCAATTTTTGGTAAAGGATCAATTATTCCTATTTAAAATGGTTAAACCCTAAAACATTTGTCACATAAGGTGGACATGTTGAGAACACTACTTCTATTGTTATTAGTCAACATTTTTATTATTTGAACTAAGAAGAAAGGCATCTCATATATCAGAAATACATATTCGATCAAACTGATACATGTCAAAACTGCCTCTTAAAATATGTAAACATTTCTAGGACTATGAGTGAACCTACTCATAAAATGTCCATTGGGACCTACGGCAGGTTCTAACCTCTGTTAATAAGGAAGTTCTCGACCATCCATTTAAAAAGAAACTGACTTTATTTAACTTTTGTGGGAAATTCAACAAGGAGGAAACCTTGAGCATCAAGATCAGGTTGAAGTTTGCTGAAGAGAATTTAAACAAAGACCAGAATAATACTTATTGATAGGTCAGTCTAAAACTGAATAATTTGAAAATCAAACTGAGGATGTGTTTAAGTTAAACCATACGCGGTCTTCTAGAGACAGAATCTCATACCAACCTTAAAAATTTGAGGTGTAGGTTTGTTGTGCGATTTTACCAGGAGATTATGAGTATATTAACTAGAACCGGAAGTTATAGTCAGCTATAGTCATTTAAATCAAGGGTAAAATCAAGCAATGATCGTTAGTTGAAATGATTAGAACTGGCAAATTGCTTCATTACTAGATGTTATTAGCAGCTTAACTTTGTTGCAGGAGTCATGGGTGATTTACCAGTGGAGGACTTGGTCAAGTTATGATTCCCAGAGTACAGTGTGAACTTCATTGTGCCTCAGAGGGGGTCTTCCAAAAATGTGTTACTATCTGTGTGAAATTAAAGTTTAGTCAGAACATGGGCTGCAACATAACAATGACTTTACAGTTATATGTAAATCTGCCAGTAATTGTTTGGGAAGGAAGAGATAAAAATTCCTAGGCCTCATTAAGGACCAGAGTTTGAACAGAACAGAGTTTCTGTGCGATGACTTGAAACAGACTAAACATTCAGAAAACCCTTGAATACATGTTCGTCAGACTGGTATTAAAAGGTGCTAGCTAGTGTTTTGACAAACGAGATAGAGAGATCTTTGTATTTAAAATACTTTCCTTTCTGTAATTCCTTATAACACAAGTTATTGGCTTAAGCTGTTTTTCTTAAAATATTCAAAAGAAAAAAAAAGGACGGTCTCTGAGTCAAGCTGGTCATTTTGGGCCCATAAAAACTCCCTGCACTCCTGCTGGTGAATGACAGATGCTGCTGCTAATGCTAATGCTGCACAGCTGGTGCAGCAACTGAGCGAAGCTTCCACTGCACAGCATTCGGCTGGCAGCTGATAGGCTTATTACAACACTAACAGGAGACTTGACATTTTGAATGTTTTGTGCCAGTGAATAAAATGCACGTTGGAGATGTCATGGAAATGGGATTGTGTTTTGGCAGGGTTGGGAGAGAGGGAATTTTTACATTCACCAGAGCACAAGCTGGCCTTAATGCTGTGGCAACTGATTCCAGTTCTGTAAGAGGGTTAGCTTGTTGCTGTTTCAAGTCTTTTGTCTTAATATTAGTGAGTTTATTTTTCTTTCAAGACCTGGGAGACAAATAGTCAAAAAGATCTCTGGGTTTTATTATCCTTTTCACTTGAAAGTCAAATAACAAAGGATTAATTCTTACATTTTAAGAGATTAAAAGGTGGAACTTGATAAATAACTTTTCCTTTAACAAATACACATAAATGTGGGCAAACCCAAGCAGAAATTAGAAAAAAAATACCTTCACAACCTTTGGATTAGCCTGATTGGTTTCATAGAACCAATAAAGTCCATATTCCAAGAAATGACAAAAAAATGATTAAATGTTGAAAAGTAAAATATAGTTAATTCAGTAACAAAGATTTGAATCTTAAAATGTCAACCATAACTTAAGATATTAAAACCTGAGCAGTTAAGAACAAGGGCATCATGAGAATAATAGTCACACATTTTGCTCTGATTTTCTATTATATTTAGCAAACATGCAAGCTCTCTTGTGCTTCTTAAATAATCTTTTTGCTCTTTCATAGAAATCATATCTATAGGTGAAGTTATTTTAAAACACGATATTAGTGATCTAAAAATTTTGTTATTCGGGCAGTGTATTCTGTTATTTGTTTATTATCTTTAGTAACTTCTCTTTACATTCTACCCTTCAAACACTCTATGTATTCAGACGCTGTATTCATGGTCATATCTAGTCTTTCAGTCTTTAACTCACCTAAGCCTAGAAACATTTTCTAAATAAGACATTTTTTAGTCTTTTAGTCATTTTAAGTGTCTTTCTACTTTCCACTAACACAGGTGTTATTCCTAAGTAATATTTAGAAAAGTCAATCTTTTTTTAAAATAATATTTCATACTGTATTTCTGAGCGAAATTACAAATGGATTTATTCACAAGCTTACAAATATTCTAAAATTGGCTAAAGTACCAAACCTAGCATAGAAAGTCCTTGAAGATTATTATTATTATTATTAGTGTTGCAATTGTTATTATTATTATTATCGTATTAATTCAGACTGATTTTGAAGTTGTAAGCAAAAGGCCTGCGTTCACAGTTTGACAACAGAAGTATGTTTGCTGGTGTATTATCTGGAAATAATAGCAAAGTTTGCTGTGTAACACTAACATAAACAAATGGCATCGTCTTAAAGATCCATGCTCAGTTTATGAATGACAGTATAACGTTAGCAAATATAATAGTAATGAGCTTGAAAAAATGAGCACATTTCTTTCTTAACATTTAAACAACCATTCAATTTTGTAAATATTGAATGCATGCAGTGTATGCAAACTAAAATGGCTGCTTTCCTCATGGAGCAGCTTCATTGGGCCGATATAGAATAAAAACATCAGGAACAGAACAACTAATCGCTGGACTACATAGGTTTTTTTTTTAAAACAGCCTCTGGGCTTGATTAAAATGTACACTGTGTCTTCGTTTTCTACAAAGCAGCACATCAAAGCAAAACCCAGCACCTTTTAGATATCATGTAAACAGGAGAGGGGTAAACAAATTGAAAACGTCCCCTGCAAATAAGGCTAATAAACATTTGCTTTCTCCTTTAAATAAAGCAAACACATATATTATGCAGTTTGATTATCAGCCATGAACTGTAAATCTAGATTCGGGTGAATTTAATCACCAATCTTTACAAAAAGAGGTTTTTCTAGTGTTATCAAGGTGTAGCCTAACTAATGTAAACTGGGCACAGCAGAGGCATTTTTGATCATGTACTTGCTTAAAATTTATAAGCCTGGAAGTAGCCTGAAACCACAGCCACTTTCGGTGACTCTAACTGCCCATACTTGGTATGTAGTAAAATGTAAGTATATTCTGAGAGGTTTAGGAGTGTTTAAAGACTGAGTAAAGGTTTTTTTTTTCCATTGAAAAAAAATCTGTGGTGAGTGCATATGATAGCATGCATCTCTGCAAATGCTCAAGTATACAGTGGGAATCTGTGGGTTTTGTGTGTAAACGGCGCTGTCACACCGTGTAGGGGGAGGTCTGGCAGGCCACGATGGGACAGTTGGAAATAAAGAGCCATCTGACAGCTCTGTGCTGAAATACACTGCGGGAAAAAGAAAGACGGAAGGAAAGAGAGATGCCCATTTGACAGCTAGTCCTCCCTGTTGTGTGTGTATTTGTGTGTATTTTTTGTAAATATGCATAGTATAACTAAGGAGAAACAGTGTGCATATGTGTATGTTGTTATTTCTATGATTATGTGTGTGTGCGTTGTCCTGTAGTAATTGGGTAACAGTCTGGCCCTCAGCAATCCATTTCCTGTCAGTAAGGACAAAGAGAAACCTGCTGATGAACCATCTGCTGTCCAGGTGCATTACCAGCTCCTGTTAGCTTTTGGACATCTGTCTGTCCTACTTACCAATGCCATACCCCCAGAGAGCAACTTGACGCCCAGCGGCATCTAATTTCTGTCTCCTCTGTAAGATCAACCTCATCTGTAGGAAGTGATTTAGGTCTGGTTGCAGTTAGCAGTTCAAATTTGTTGGATGCTACTTTTTGAACACCATGGATTTTCCACCTTTTTAAATAATGGTGGTAATGTCTTGGGTTAAAGCTTAACTGTTTAATGGAATCTGATCTTTGAGGTGGATCAGCTGATATGTGCAGTCAGAACCACCTGGAGCTTAACCCACTCCAGGCTGAAGAGGTAAGGGTGGACAGCCTTACATGCTGATTCCCCTCAATATTCACACCAGGCTGTGTCTGCTGTGGATCCCTCAGGGCTCCCAGGAACCACCCTCTCTGAGGGTGATCCAAACGTTTAGAGGCTGTTTAGAGAAGGTCCAGCAGAGACTCAACTTTCTGCGGCAACCCAAGAAGTCCAACCTTGCACAGGAGTGCCATTCATCTTCTGTGAGCCATCTTTCATTCTGTCATGTGTAGTTTGTCTCATCCCCAAAACAAGAAAGGTCAGAACTACAAAGAACAATGAGGTCTGTAGGGAGGAATATTCGGGCTGAACATTCCTCTATCCATTACTTATACAAATCAAGGGTAAAAAAAGGCCAGTTAACATCTATGCAGACCCCACACATCCTGAATGTAGATTGTTTAGACTTTTCCTTTCAGGTCAGTACTACAGTGAGATACCAGCTACATTAGAGACAATTTCTCCCTGGAGGCAGACTATCTGATGAGCTTCTAACAGTCAATGGACTCAGATAGAGGCCATGCCAAATAGTTCACCCGTATCTTTTCTTGTCAAATTCTTTATGTATACATTTCAACTTCAAAGTTAATTAATATTTCCTTTCTTATCTATGTCTTATATATCTGTGGTTAGGCCTCGGTCACACCCATTATCATGGAGAGAGAACGACAGGGACTTATGTAATCTCACTTTAGATCAGAGCTGTCCTCAACTCCAGTCCTCAAGCAGTGTCCTGACCTGTCTCTGCTTCAACACACCTGAATCAAATAATCAGGTCCTGAGCACAACTTTGCAGAACTTGATTGCATACTTCTGAGAAAATTAAGCTATTTAATTCAGGTGAGTTGGATTAGAGCGCTATCTAACAATTGCAGGTTATTGGTCCATGAAAACTTGAGTTTATCCCTTTTTTAGATGGTTCAAGGTTTTTTGGGTTAGATGATACAGATTCCTTTACACTGTATCTGGTATGTTCTAAAATTTGCTCTGTTGTAATGGAGAGCAGGACTCATGCAATAAAATAAACCCTTCAGTCAAGCACATCAACCAGAGCAAATCAGAGGCAGACACTAAAAAAAGAAATATCAAATTTCTATACATTGTGAGCCCTGAAGATGAGGAGACTAGCTTAGCTCCATGAGAGCAGAAAGCCCGCTCTGCCACACTCTGTGTCTTTGAATACAGTATTATCTCGACCAAGAGAATATCTCAAGAGAAACTGGACAGCCAATCCTTTTGACAAGATGACTCAGTGAACTTGGAAGGTAGTCTCATCATCCACTGCTTCCTGCATAATTAGCTTCAGAGGAGTGGTTTAAAGAAACCCTGCGAACCGATGTGTCTGCCTATGGCTTTAGCTTTAAATTATGTTTCACTTGAAGGACATTGATGTCTCGTTTTTTAACATGCGGAACAGGCTTCACTATCATGAGGTGGAGAAAGTGTAGAGTTGTTGAAGCTTTAGGCTGATGTTTGTGGAAAAAAAACGTCAGCGAAGCATGATTACAGCTGAAGAAAAAAATTAAAAACGACAACAAGAAAAGGATGATCATGTTGCTGTAGTTATGATTCACAAGTGGCATGAAATGTGATCTGGGGAAGTGTGCCAGGGGGTGTGCATCACTAGGGTAGTTTACAGGGTGACATAGACAACAACAAACTCTATTTTATTTTTTTTATTCTGTAAGAGGTCTAGGATTTCATCAGTAATATATTTGTTTCAGTTTGTATGGAGGACAACATGTACCTTAAAGATATTTTTAGCCTCACTGCCAGCAAACCTTTCTTCCATTAAGTGAGCAGCCTTGCGCATGTTTTCTCAGTTTTTCTAATAATTTATCTTTAGCAGTGAATCTACTTATCATCACCCTAGTCTTTTACTTCCTTTTCTGTTTCTGTATGAGATTCAAGCCAGGTGCTTTCAAGCATTAACATTATCTCAAGTCTGTGGCAACATTAACAGATTACTGTAAAGCCCAATCATTTAGGGCTTAGGCTTACCCTTCATATTCAGTTCCACCCTATTCTACCCAATTTAATTTCAGTTTGCTTGTTTCTAGTCACTTCACCATTTGTTAACTCAGTGTACTGTGACTTCTAAATGGCTAAGCATTTCATTGTTTATCAGGGGTCTTCTCATGTTATTTTCTTTTTTTGACCTTTTTTTTTATACATATGAAGACAGACAGCTGTGAGAAGTCCTTAAGTTGATTAAAGTTGTGGTATATTTTGTACCTTTATATAAACATGTTATAATAATCAAATTCAACTATTTGCAAACATTATTGATGTTTTTATTGTATTTGGATCATTTCACACTGAACATTTTAATGCATTTTCTATGCCAGAGAAATACTGTTAGTTTAGTTTTAAAAATCGCATTTCCACTTTATTCCAGGGACTGAAAAGAATGAGATAAAGAAAGAGTTGGAGAAATATTTTGTGAAGACCTAAATGACAGAAACCTGGTTCTTTAAAATGTAGAGTTATTTAATTTTCTATCAAAACTTTGTGATTTAGAAGAGCATGAAGTTGTTGGTTTTCTTGTTTGTAACTGTATCTGACAGTTACAACATTGCAGATTCAGTTAGACTGAGGTGGAAATTCCTGTAGATCATCATAATCCAAATGTTATTTTAGTTATTTCAGTCATGCAACTTTAATTATTCTGTCAAAATGTGTTAGCTTACAAGAGTGGGAATCATGATTGTGATTTATGAAATGCAAAGCTTTTTTAAATTTTTCTGATACATGCTTTATTCCTCTCCCTAGCTGTCAGGTCTCCCCTTTTGGCTGGGAGACTACCGTATTTTAACCCTCTTTCCTGCTGTCTTCCTGTATTAGCAGTCTTCCATAAATTATTACTGTATTATAAATTCTGTGGTGCAAAAAAGGGTATCCAGTCTATGCTATATCGGGGGTGCACCAAAGGGAATAGTAAAAAAAAAAATTACTTTGCATTTTTTGCATATAGCAGTTTTTGTGCACGTGTAGAATACAGACTTAAAAAAATATATAAAGAAAGTTGTTTGTGGTTATTTTATTGTACAGGCAATTATCAAATTAACTAGACAGTGAATCATTAAATTGGTCAAATTTAGAACTTGGGAGCATAACAGTCAAGTCTCCCATTTTGGTTGGGAAACTAACGTATTTTAGTGTATTTAATGTTGCTAGCATCACAAGTCAAAATCTGATCACCTAGTTTGCAATTAGTTAAAAGTTTCTATTTCAGATTTCCTGTGCACGTCTTAGAATATAGTGGAGACAGGAGCTTGACAGAGTTAGTCTGACAGCTCGCAGCGGATGTTGTAAATCTTCCCCACAGGTGACAGGTATAATCCCCTCCCACCATTTATCTCAATTCTAAACTGTTTTTGTAAATTTGAGACCTGGAGTTTAAACCCCAGTGAAATTAATAAAGTTAACGTTATCAGACAGAAATTTATTAGGCTCAGATTTAAGGTTCTGGACAGGTAAACGTGAAATTATGGTTCCATGACACAACATTCATTGGAAACTCTTTGTAATATCAACTAGCTTATGAAATTTAAGCTCTGTGACGTGTTACTTCACTATAATTGACCCTGGGATATTGAAAATGGGTCATTTTGTCATGTGCCATTTGACAAATCTTATCACTTGCAACAACCATGTCACTCAAGGTGACAAAGATGTGAAACGTGAACACATAGCTGCCATTCAATTAAGTATTAATTAGTAGAAAACATCAGGTACCTCACCCTATAAATTTACTAGTGCATGACCACTGACCCAATCAACTCTAGAAAGTAACCTGAACATTGAGCGCCATTTAAATCTGTAAGGGTTAAAACAACACTTATTGAGTTGAAATCAATGCTGAAACATTTCATTTTAAAATGTTTAATCTTTACCTTTGCTGAGTAGGCAGCAAACCCAGTAAATTATTGCTTAAGGCAGTTCTACCAACTGCCTCACCATGCAGTCCTTATTCAATCAATGAGATTGTAATTTTAGGGTTGTCAGCTTCTTTCCAATCAGCAACTGCCATTTATGAAACATCCCCTTACCTGCAGGTATGACAGCCTCTTTCCCTCTAACAACATTGCCCGTATTTGCGTCACGAAAGCATCGGGGACTAAAGGAAGATAGGCTATCTTATAAATACCACACATTACTGCAAACATTTACAGGTTATTACGGTGCTGATTCTAGTACCTGAACTGAACAGGAGTCTTGAAAAATGTAAAAAATCAACAAACTCAGGAGCAGCTGAGCACAGGAGTAACTTGGGTAACCAGTTGTCCTGATTTGTTTGTACCACTGTTCCACAAGTTAAAACAATGTTCTGCATTTGACTGAGTCCATTTTAAGAAAAGGTAAAAAAAAAGAAGAAATAAGAGCTCTATGAAAATGACAGTTGTGCCTCCATACAATGTCTTTAAAAACAGAACAGTGAATGATTTTAAAATAAAATATAATGGGAAGTATTTTAAGTAAAGAAAAGGCTGCCACAAAAAAGACTGTGAAATGGTTCATAACTGGTTGGTGCCAGTTGTCAAGTTTGCTCCAGTTATACTTTAATGTGATTCACAGGAAGACCGATGTAAAGCAAAACTGTAACACTAGGTCGCCGACAAAAAACGCAGCTTAAATACCTTTATCTGTCCCTCATTGTCCCTTAAAAACTTCCTTGTAGTCCCACATTGACATGAGTTCCTCCTGGAACTACCAGGTGTTTACATGTATGAAGATAACAGGCAAATCTTGCCAAAAAAAAAGACATGCATTGCTTAATTGTCAGAAACGTGCTGTGGTAATAAACCTCATCCAAAGCGATATACAGGTATAGGAGGACAAATATTTACACAAAGCCTTATTATAGATGAAAAAAGTAAGAAAAAAATCCCTCACCTGGTTTTCTAACTACTGCAGGTGTCTGACACATCTTCACTCACAGCCAATATGACATTGTGTCCTTTAAACTTCCTCAGTTGAATGCGTGGAATTTAACATTGATTTGTCTGTTGTGGCACTGAAATAACTTTATTGACTTAGCAAACAATTTTCCCTTAAGGTTCACTGATAAGAAACAAAATGTCTCATGTAGCATTGTCCTTCACATAGCCTTTGAAGCTTTCTCGTGTTTGTCTAAGTTTTGTTTGCACTGTCTTGCATATACAACTTATTCATAGAAAACATTCACGTTTCAAGCAAACACCATTCTTTTTTCAGGAGAAAAAAAACTCTGCAGGATCTCATAGTTCAAACAAACAGGAGAAAAGATGACAAAGTGAGTCCCAGCGTCACTGTCAGTGGTATCCCTCCAGGCTGAACATGGTTTCCTCTTCACAGATTAGAGCCCGACTCCTCCTGGTCTGAAGCTTTGGGAGGGAATGGTTCATTTTCACACAAGCAGATTTTAGCTGCCGGGGGCCATAAGAATAACACACACAGTTTCTCAAAAGCTAAGTGCTGTTTTCACTGTGTAATTGGCTGTACTGTGCAGTGAATGTCATTGAAATTGATCTGAAAACACAAATGGAAAAATACTGAGCAAAACATTTAAAAGTGATCACACTGAAGGCCAGAAAGTGATGGTTGTTATACAAGGAGGCTAAAGATGTTCAAATACATCCTGTGAAGGTACGAAAGGCAAATGTGCTTAAACCTTTAAAGCCAAAACCATGAAATAATTGACAGAAAATTCTGATTTTTAATATAAGAGTTGTCATTGAATTCTATGAAAAATTATGAAAAAAACATACATTTTGTAGCCTATAAGTTAAATTTGATCATTATTTGCATAAATTTTGATACATTAGGCATTTCCGTATAATCTTTTATACATTTTCT
>JAUZNJ010123014.1:0-18929 GCA_034780135.1 Jordanella pulchra
GCGACTAGTCGACATCGACTCGACTATTATCATGATGTAGTCGACCTTAAAAAATATGTAGTCGTTCAACCCCTAACGCTAAGTAGTGTTGGTAATTCTGAAGCCCCATGAACCAATGAGCGAATTTTACACAATAGGCCAAAACTCGACACCCTGCTCAATACATTTGATACAGGTTAGAATGGTGGCGTCTGCTGGATGGCTATGATAGCTACACTTGAGCAGGTATCTTAATGTCTGCATTATTTCCCGCCTAAAGCCGTCTGTTTCACAATAATAATACTGATAAGGATGATCTAGATAAATAGTATAAAAGGAAAAAAAAAAACAAATGTCTGACCTGGGAAATTACAATATGATAAACAGCCCTTCTGATGCATAACAGCTGTGATGGTATGGTCCTGTCACTATTCCTCTGAAAAATATATATGTCCTGGATTCATGGCAAAAGAGAAGCATCAAAAACTGAATAGTGCAGCAGTTTATATATGGCCCTGGCTCTCCCTCCTTGTCCCTTCATTACTTTACTCACTCAGTCACATATTTCACCACAAAACAAGACAACTTTTTTCTTTTTGTATGAACTAAACTAACCTAATCTTTTTCTTTTAAACTAACCTAATCTAAGACATAATTCAGAGATTAACTGTTCAGATGTGCTGTGTAAATAAATATCTGTTAAAAATTAATCAGTGGATGACTCCAGTGGGTATAACTGTTTTCATCTGTCTATTCTAGATCTATGTGCATTTAGCGAACTATTCTGAATAAATTCTCAACTAGAACTAAATATAAAATTTTGTTCCATGTCTGTGAATAAAACTGTAAATGGAAAAACCCGCGGTTTAAGCAGTGATTCAGATGTCATTTAAATACTTTAGTAGTATTGAAATGGCCAGATTATTCAAATTTATTGTGAAACTCGACAAGAAGTTTGATATAACGAGGCCTCGCTCGCATTGGTCACGTGACTGGGGTGCATTCAATACACTTCTCAGCAATACATCTACTACAAAAAGGTCAAAGCTTTGTCAAGACGACTGACTCGAGCCTGACATCACTGATGCTAAGTAGCAACTAAATCCCTAATGGGAAGTCTATGCTCGCTGGAATGAGTCAAACTGAATGTTACCTACGATTCAGTAGGAGCTAAATGTATTGAGTCTAACAGAGTTAAATACAATGTTTTATGAACCCGCCTGCTGAAGCAGAAGAGAAACTAGTTGTGGTCGACCCATGGAACAGCCAGGCCCAATTGCTGTTTTCCCGAGTAGCCAGTAGAAGCCGCTGCCTGTGCCACAGCCACAAGCTAACTGCTGTAGATGATGGGGGATGCCTTGCTAAAGGCTACTGTGAATTATAAAATTAAACCCTGCAAAGTTGCCTCATGTTATTGCATTGGATTAATCCAAATCTCTCTGAGAGTTACCAGTGGATGAACGAACTGGACGGAGGACTCTGAGGGAATGTTGAAAGAAGCAAAATGAGTTGAACAAGTCCAAAACAGTAACATCCAACTTCCCCTCTTTCCATCTGATGCTTCATAAGTGCTCTGCTTGGGTGACATAGGTAGAATAGATTATTTTGCAAGTGTTTGTGTTTTATCTGAAAGAAGCTTGAAGAAGAAGGAGCTACGGTTGAACAGGTTAGCATTGCAAGCTCTAAGCTACATCATTTTCAGTCACACGTAAATGTGATTTTGTGAGGTCGCTAACTTTCCTTTGTGCAAGCTGGACTGGCCTGGAACCAGACCCCCTGGGGCCAGCTGAGCTAATCCATTCTGCTTCATTAAAGTTTAATGTATTTCTGAGTCATTGTTCATTTTCACTATAAAGCTGAATGAAACTTCACCGTTTGATTGCATTTAAGATCTCATATTTATTTGCTGCTGTTTTGTAGGACCTCTAGAATGCATTAAGTGTTAAAACTTGAGCTTTTCTCAGAGACTCTTGAATGGACTTTATAAACCCCCTTTTATTTGCTTTTATTCATTTGTGCTTTTTGTTTGCATAGTTATTGGATATAATAATATTGTGATAGGGATTATTAGCTAATAAATTAGCCATTGCATTTCAACCCCTGGTCGTTTGTGCTTATTTTATGCAGTGAACCATTTATCAATCAGGCCAAATTCACCCTTCCTTTGGTTTACATCTTATAACTCTTCTGATAACCATAGTCTAAATTACTAAATTGGTGAAAGGCATGTGGATTATACAAGCCAATGCCAGAACCCACCTTGAGTAAAAGCTAAGAACTCTGGTGGATAAGCAGATTGAAGTTATAACCATTTAACTAATAATCTTTGATTAATTTTACTCTTGATTTTGAATGATCTATTAATTAGCTAAAACTTCCAATTCTAGTTACTTAATATATTTATAATCTTGTGGTAAAACATCACAACAAAAGTTCTCGTAGGATTCTGCTTGGTACTTATATATGAAACTTTGAAAATTATTTAGGGAAGAACATCTTATACGATGAATGTTGAGACCGAAAGGAAGGTGAGAAAGGGAGAGGATATAAGAATTAACGGGAGAGAGAAAGAGATAGAGACAAGAGAGAGGGAGGAGCGGATAAAAAAAGAGTGAAAATACAACAACAAAATAAAACACCAAAAATAAACAAGACAGAAGATTTCCAGTAGTTCCTAGAAGTATACTTCCTCACCTACATAAGAAGTATTGTATAAAAATCTAGTATAAAGCAAATTCAGATTAAAGCTGAATAATAAACTTTTGATCCATTGACAATTAAAAAAAATACCATTTAGGTTTTCACTTAACTTATGTAAACTAATATATGACATTGTAAACAAACAAAAAAAAAAATAGGGACTATAATGAATATGGTTATTTGAGGATAAAATGCTATTAATTTTTGCAAAAATATAACCATCAACTTTTTTGGAGCCTCCTTTGCTCTGACACTTTTTTCCACTGTTGTCATTTTGGAACCAGTGGAGTACATAACCCTGTAAAAAAAACCCTAATGGTTATTCACTATGTTATTGCTACATTTATTCTATGCTATATGTTTTGAAATTCCCTTTTTTACATTTCCAAACAGAAGGGTGGCTATTTGACACCCAAGCATGAAGAGAACCTTTACTCTTAGAGCATTATGTATTCAAGCATATATCCCTTTCTATCAAGGCTTCAAATAAGAAATTATGTAAATTGCCCCTTTTTTACTCTGAATAAAAACAAAAAGAAAGAGGAAACAGTAACCACCATATCAGATCTAGCGCAGGATGTAGTGTATCTTACAGTCAAATGTGTAAATCCTGAAATATGCATGAACATCATTGTATTCACTATTTTATACAATGCTTTTCAGCATTTATTTTATGTTTTGGTATACAGGTACACAACAGCTGTATGTGTCTCTATGATCTCTACTGTTTTGCTTTGATTTACAACCACACATTCTGAAAAAATACCATAAAACTACTGTTTTTAAAAAATCTACATTTTAGAAGAGTACTGAATGACCACACATTACTCTATACATGCATTTTAAAATCCCTATTATTTTTTTAGCAATTCTTTTCTTTAAAATGTTTTCATGTTGCCTTTGTGCTTATGTATCAGTTAGCCTAGTAAAATATAGAATAGTTGCTTTGTCTATATCATAGAGATTTAGGTTTAATGTAGTATTTATGTATTATAGTATTTTTAGATATCTATAAATGGTTTCAGCATTACTGTGCATGTTTGTACCTATGATTGCATGTAAATCTGTGCTGTGATTAGGAAGCAAAAATATTCTGTTCACAAGTTTTTGCCAAGGTAAAATAATTGTATTTTCTTTCTGTAGTGCTCTTAAAGTAGTAATAAATCAATTCATACATTCTGTAGCAGAGTAAGCCTTGTCTGCAGAAAGAAATAAAATACATATGTCCTTGCAAACCACTGTAATTCCAAGAAGAGCCTTCACCCACACAAATATTTCTTAAAAAAACCCAATGAATCACCTCTAATGGAAGAAACTGAAGTCACACTTCTCCACTATAAAGATCAACATCGTAATATCAAAGAAAATTCAGAAACAGCTTTTCTAAAGAGTCTTCTGACTTACAATATATATATTCTGGTGGATTTTGAAGTTTAGCGATAATGCAAAAAAATGCAAAAACTATCCCAAGAGCTTTGAATTATGAAGAGTTCTATTATCTCAGTTCTGTTTTGCCAAAGTGTTGAAATGTTTTCCCGTGTGTGATTTTGTTTTAGAAAAATTAGGTGTATGCATTTGTTCAGAATGAGAGTCAGGGCTGCTGATTTGCAATGCCTATATTACATAAATACACCTCAACTAGATGAGTGATAAAGTAAAGGAAAACTAGGGGAAGAAGTATCTCACTTTCAGTATAACTTAAACTTTCTTATTATTATTTTTAATTCAGTTACTAGATTGTGTCCATGATACAATAATATACTTTTTTTTATTTGGTATTGGCATTTGATGGTATTGACAAGGATACTTAAATTCACAATTATTGAAAGAAAAACAAAGAAACTGGTCAATTTATTAATCTTAAATGAAGACAAATTGAGATTCAATTATAGGTTTTAACATCCTGTCTGACAGTCTATAAAAAGGTTGTAAAACTAGAGAAACTATAAAAATGCAGCCAGAATCTGATTTTGTCCACAGCTAATTCTTAGCTCGATCAGGACTGACTGACTGGCCAGTAAAACCTCAAAAGTCAAACCCTTATAGGACAAATAAATATCATTATCAATGATGTGTTTAAAATCAAGTCAGAGAAAGCCCAGAAATGATAGGTGCTGTTTCTATAGCTTGTCTACTTATAATTTAGGCTTAGAAAGAGGATGAGATCAGATAACAGGAACCCTTAATGTACAGTACAGAAGAGTTGGTAAATATTTTCTTTATGAACTTTAACTTTGCATTATGGAACATGTTGGAATAAAGAATGCTTATGATCTTTTTAGGAATAGCAAAATTAAGGGTTAGGATATGCAATTTCCTGGGGATAGAAAGTGTTGCTATAGTCATAATTGCAGAGCTACTGGCTAAAAATATTTCAAAAATATTAACCTTATAACAATTTTATTCAGTTTTAAAATATTAATAATATACTGTTTCTTTTGCACAATGGCTCTTTTTTTTTGTAAATAACATCGTAAACCAAAATCCCCCAAGAGTACTGAAAAGCATGAATGAAATCAGCTGCTGTTCTTTAACCCCATAGGAGTGTCTAACCTGCCATAGAAAATAGATGTAAAGGTGGACAGTAGCCTTATTGTGGCAGGTGAGGCTGCAAATTTGAAAGCACCACGTACCTCCCGTGGATGTGACAGTTAATTAGGTTAAGTAACCCATAGAAAGATTCAGCCTTATCTGGCTAGAAACAATCAGATAAATATGGATGTAAGGCAAAAACTCCAAGTGACGCTCTGTTTTTGTAAATTTTCTCAGTTCAGGGAACATGCCAAGCCATTGAAGAAACTCTCCAGTAAACAATGTGCTTTCCATTATGTTCTTACTTTTCATTGCAACAATGCTGTGTTGTGATCGCTAGCTTGCTATACTAGCAGAAAAGCTGTGCTATATTATGCGTAATTCTAGTTCTGAGAGCAATGCATCATAAAGTCTGTCCCTATGCGCTGTGATTGGTCCGGCAAGTGGCTGGAGTCAATGGTGTTTTATGAGACTGAATTTGAATTAAGCTCTGTGTAATTCAGCCTTGCTGGCCAGGGTATAGAAAATGTATTAAATGCTTTACATGCATCTTTATGCATTGGGAGCAGTTAAAGGGAAATTTGAATCAGCCAAAAACAGTAATTACAGGTCAAAGAATTGTATTAAACAAAGATTGAGAATAGTCTAAAAAAATCATATTGCTATAAGTTTTATTTTAAGTGGTGAAGTACATGATACTAACTTCAGCTGCGCTATTAATATATTCATTAAAACTATTTTATTTTACACATCCTCAAACATGTTACCTCTTCCTCTTAAATACTTAGACTCTCCACATTTGAAATAAAACAAAATTTAAAAAAGACAGACGAGTGTCAAACACATATTACCCCAGCTGTAAGTCATAAATTCAGAACCAAAACTCAGGTTTTATTGGATTCATTACACTATCACTACATGACCTTTGTACCATTTGCCGTTTGCCCATTAGAGCACAAAAAACCCATTCCCCATTGCTGGATTTCAGTGTGAAGGGGTCACTGCCCTAGAGAGAAGAAATACAAGTTGCTTGAATCACAAGACCTCTACACTTGCAGAAACACTCAAGAGTACACAGAAATTCACATTACATTGGGAAGAAATACAAATTTGGACCAGAAGTGAGTTTTGTAAACTAAGAAAGGCCTTTCAACCTTATCATCATTAATAATTGCAAAAAAAAGCTCACATCAGTGAAATAGAGCTAAAGAAACACACTTCTGTTCACCTTATCACAATAGGTAATGAGGTTGGGAAGAATACTGGGCTCTTGTTTAAAACAAGGAGATGATCTGATTTGCATCACAGCAGATTTGGTTTTACAAGCCTGATCCAAATCAAAGCAATTATACCATAATGTGCTTCATAAACCTGAAAGAGCGGGATCACTGAGGAGGAAAATGAAAAAAACGAAATTAACATGTTCAAAGATTTATTCCGTAGTTCAAGACATTTTAGAGAGCAAATAAAATTAGAAGGCCTTTTGCCTTTGGTCTCTTACACATCATATATGTTCAATCAATTGTTGCCATCTATTGTTCTATCGGGGTTTTACAATTCAAGTAATCACTGCAGTTAAGTTGTTTTATGTATGTTTTTATAAATTTTTATCAAAGTTAGTGCTTTGTAGAGTGACTGCTTTTCTGTTACATTTTAGACTTACAATACACTGACATTTTTAAAGGTTAATTTACTAAACTTATAAAAAAGGCAGCATAAAAAAGTACACTGAATGAATTAAATAAAGCCAATCAAATGAATATTTGATTTTATGATTAACTAGAATCAAAAAGCAAAAATATTAACAAACGTTTTTGGACCTGAGATAAAAACTTATCAATAGTCTGAGATTCTCTAATTAAAAAGGAGGCTGTTCCACAAATTATAAGCCAATATAAAAATAAAACTGGGGTTTGCCTGACTCAAGCGTGATAAGTTGAAATTTCGAGCAAATAAGGTGGTACCATACCATTTCCAGCTCATCTGCTTCTTTAAAACAAAGCATAATGCCAAATGCAAGCTAGAAATTTCCTTTGAGGGGGTAACAAACAAAGTCTGTAGGATTAATGGAGTTAGTGGGTACGATGTTTTCCTTAAGAATGCCCTCGGTTATATTTTCCAAGTTTCAGTTAGATTGTTGCTATGTTAGTAAGAGTTAGCAGTGGTGACATCTTAAATAAGACTTTGACTAATGCCTGACCAATGGTAAAATATATATTGATTTCACATACAATTCTAGCTGACTGCTGTCAAAAAGAACAATGGCCAGTGATGTAAAGTCAAACAGTTAGATTCTTTTTTTACAACAGTACCACTATGTAGAACAAAATAGTTTTCTTTATTTCGTATATTTCCTAGTATTTTACTCATAAAACTCATTTTTAACAAGCATGATCCAGAAATAAGCAACTTACACTATGACATTTTCAAAAAGTATATCACTGTCTACCTTTTATTGAACTATAGTTACCCAGCCCAGTAGGACAGTGTTTTACAAAGGGGTCAAAACGTGATTACGTGTATTCTGAGTTTCTTATTATGAGGAATTATGTGGAATACTTTGGTACATTTGTGTCAGGATCATCATGCACCAACTATAACTACTGCTCCCAGCATGCTCTGCAACTCTGATGTCCAGAGTAAAAAAACCAACTGAAACCTGCAACTCGGGTCTCTTTCACAGTTAGTGCGGACCTGCTGGTCCTGTGTGTTGATGGTTGAAGGAGCTGTAGATTAAATAAAATAACTTTGTTAACAAAAATTTTTGTGTTAGAATAGTTTAGAAATAAGTTTCAAAACCATTTGCTGCTGAAGGAGTTTTGCTTGAACTTTCTTTTGGAGGTTGTGTGACTTACACCATGTGACTGTGTTTGGTGATTAAATCTGGCTGCCTATTAGCCTATTGTCTGAGGAGGACCACTTTTCCCCTACTCTTTGCAGTTTTTATGTGGCTAATAAAAGCTGGCAACCTGTTAGCTTTCTTAGCTTGTCTGAATGGTGACCCTCCCCCCACTCAGTGGAGCAGTAGCTACACAATAAGCCATTGTTTGAGAAGTTTCTGATGACAAATTCCAGATTCACCTCAGTACTGTTAACAACATATTTGGTGGTGCTTAAATGATAATTATCCAATGCCTAGTTAGTTAAATGTTAATTCATTTTGTAAATCGGATAAGGAGTACTTCTATCTAGATCCATAATTTTAGCCGATTTCCTTTGGTTTGTAATTATTTTCTTTTGGTATACCTGTGTAAATTCTTAGTTATCTGAGTCATGACAACCACAAAACAGGCTTTAATCTCAAGGCAACTGTACTTTTTTTTCTCAAAGAAAAACTGGATGGAAAAGAGGGAACACCCAGATCAGAGATGAGATGAGAGGGATGCTTATGTAAACTGGTGTAGCGAGGACTGTACAGCCACCTATATTGGAGAAACCAGATAGCAATTACACAAACTCATGGCACAACATAGGAGAGCAAGTAACTCTAGGAAAGACTCTGCAGTATATTTGTACCTCAAGAACAAAGGACCCACCTTTCAAGACCAAAATGTGCAGATTTTTGATAGAGAGGACAGATGGTTTGAAAGAGGGGCAAAGGAAATCTTCTTTGTTTAAAGAGAAAAAACATCACTTAAGAGAAGGGTAGGATTGTGGATTCAGCTTCAAAGCATTTACAATTCAGTCATGGAATTCATTCCAGAAGAATTTACAGAAGCACACTTATTCAAAAGGCCTCTGACATGGCTTATGCGCAACAAAAGACAAAGCAATAATCCGGAAGAACAATGGGTGGCTCTTTGATTTGCATCTGACTTAGAATGTGCTTTGGAGCATTGACCTCCATGCTGCTTAAATACATCAGTGCTCCAGTAACATTTTGCTCTGGTGAGAGCTGACAAAATTGACAAAGACTTTTGGAAAGGTGTCAAAATAAATAAGCAAAATTCAGACTCCCTTCTAATTTAGGCCTGTTTTGTGGTTTCTCTTGGTTGTTTTAGTGTGTTCCAGTAGTATCTTTTTTAAACAAAATAACTGCTTTTAAATAGGAATTATTTGTGTACTAAATGTTAGCTTCAGAAATTGCGGTTGTCTGTGCTTTTTTAATGTCAGTGACCTGTAGTCTTTAAGAGCTACTGTTGAATTCACTTTTTGTAATTAACATCTTTATTATATCGATACATTTTGTGGTTTGGTAAATGATTAATAATTACCAATAGCAGTTTTAAGTTAAAATTGTTAACATTCACTGGTGGTTAATTCAAACCAATGTTCACATCTGGTTAGTTAATAAGTGTTGAATAATAACAAAAAATCGTTAATTAGAATAAATAAAGACTGCTAGCTGTTAATCGACATCATCTAAAATATCTGTTTGTTGTGACTTTATTTTGATTGCAAGGATTATTATCGTAATTCATATCATAATTATTGATATTATTAATAACCATTCAAGAATCATTGCAAAACACCAGCATTAACACCTAAACAAACATTTTTACCACAGACTGTCTGACCTCATAGTGAGTTCCTTGAGGTACAGTAAATGTGTAACAGCATTCCTTCACAGAGGTATAACATTTCTCCCGACATAATCCCTTGCCCACACAATAAAAACCATAACTGATAGAGGCCACATCTCATCCATGCCCTCATTCTGGGTGGGACCTTATCTTCAGGAAAACACATTTCAGCTGAGCTTTTCTTCATGCAGGAGACCAGCTTGCTGACGAGGGACTCTCAGGGCTTAACCTGGGCTTACTGTGACTCTTCTTCCACAACAGATCTCCCCCAGCCCCCCAACTCAGAAACCAACATCTCATCCCAGTTCCGGTCCCTGCATGAAGCAAGACACAAGCTCTGCACAAAGGGCTATTTACAGAGCCTGTCTAGTTATTAAACTTTAATCCCACCAAGAAGAGCATATTCTGACAATAAATTATAGATGATACAGGTTAGAGTCTCCTTTATGACCTCCACTTCACCGAACCCACCGTGGTAGTTTTAATAAAGTATATTATCAATTGAGTATTGAAGCTGCCTTTACCGAGATGGAGTTTTTAAATATATAGCAAACACATGGGAGACAGGACAGAAAACCTAATCTCAGATGGCCAGAATCATGTAAATGAGAAGGCAAAATATATCGTGTATGACCATAAATACAACTGCTAAACTTGTGCAGTTATGCAGAGAGTAGCACAAATCTAGTTCCAGGAACTCATCAGTGACCCAACTGCATTTCATTTGTTTTGTCTTGGGGGAGCGTAGCATTAGCCTACCCCATCTGTCAAAATTGGCAACAGACAGTAAATGAGTTTAGAAATTCATCAGAGACCAATTGTCCTTTGTTCAAATTGTTTCATCAGCACTCCCCTGAGGTGAAATATAAAGACTGTCCTCTAGAAAACACAGTCGTTTGTGAATTACTTTATGTACAGTTACTTAAAAAGAATAACATTCTTGATGTAAGTCTGATCACTTGATGGAAAATTGTTTAAGAATGCAACACAAATCCATATTCCTTAATAGCCAAGTTGCAGAAAAAAATTTTAACAAAAGAAAAGCTGAAACGACTGTTGTTCAGATTACTCTTTAGCCAATTTGTAGACCTGTTTCATAAAAGATGAAATTATATTTCTTCCAATTTCTTTTATCCAACAATAATTGAAACTTTATTTCACATTCTTTCTTTTATTTCTTCCTGTAATTAAATTCTTCCTCAGTCACATAAACGGTTATTTAAGTGCTTAAATCACCAGTCCCGTTTTGCTCTCTTTCTGTGCCCCCCCCTCCACATTTGTCTCAATCGACCTTAAGTGACTTGTGTTATAGTGGGATAGGTGTTGGCAGCTAAGCTTCTTGTGGAGCATGAATACTTTCAGACAAAATAAACTTTTTTCTCTTTCTTGCAACCTTAAGAACAATAATAATTGTCTTAGTTCTAATAGAATATATGAAGCAGCCTTAAGCAACTGGTAAGACCTAAAAATGCATGAGCACAGATGTTTCCCATCAAACCTAATGGGGCTTGGGATGTACCAGTACAAATAAGAATGAACAAAACTGCTTGAATACAGGTATGCTAAGCTTGTGGTGTCATACTTAGAAAGATTTGAGGCTGATTTAATCAACAAAGTATTAAACATTATTATCATTTAGTTTCTTTGGGGATTTAAATTTGCAGGAAGACCAATTCAGGTTGTACATTATAGCGACCTGACCATTAATTTTATGCTAACTAATTCTTCTTCTCAATCTCATCTATCTTTCTTTGCTTTTTTGTTTGTTTTCATTTTCAGTTACCAAACTAAACTAAAGAAAAATACAAATAATGTATTTCATCTAAAAAACTAAAATTTAGATTGAGCTTTTCATATTATTACATGGAATCAGCTTCTCTTTAGCCTAACAACACTAATCTATCTGCATTGTATTCATTTAGACCTTTCTTAACTTAAGATGCAGAGAAATATGCCTATTATTTGGTAAGACTGGCCTGACGTTTAGGTGCTAAGGTCAGAGTGATTGTAGTGTGTCCAAGAGTTGGAATGACATCCTGTGTCATATGGCCATCCTATGTAGTTGAGTCGAGGGGCCTGTTATTACAGGCTGGAATCCTGCAACTAAATTGCAGGGCTTGCCTGTTGACTCCCTGATTCTGTGGTAATAGGATCCAGGGTCATCATTATGAAGTACAAAGGACCTACAACTGGGTAGCTGTTAGGGTCTTCAAACAGCTGCTTCTCCTCCAAACAAACCACATTCTTCTCCCATCCCCATTTGTACGTATAACCTCCTCCCTTAACACTGCTAATCCTGCCCAGTTGGGGGGGGGGGGGGTAGTATTTATCAAATAGCCTGATGTGAATATCTTACAGCTGTAGTCATGCTGAAAAAAAGACAAGCAGCGAAGCATGAGTAATTGCTTCATTTAAACACACAGCAAACTATATAGGAGTGGATTTGCTTGGGTTTAACAGGAAGAAAAAAATAATAAAAGACTGTACTGCATGTTTTTTTTCTTGACTGGGCTTTGTAGTTCTTGAAAAAAATATGTGATTAGAGTTAGATGTCAATACAGCTTTGGTCAGTGATTATTTTTCGTAAATTACATTAAATTATTTTTTATCCCGTAAATATTCTATCCTAACAATCCAATACAATAAAACCTATTGTTTAAAAGGTGGATTGCTCTTGTTCAATCTCCGACAAAGATTAATCAACTTAAAGAAATGAATTTCACACAGAGAACATTAAGCTTTTTTAAACAGCAAACTTCACCGTTTTGCTCTTTACCTATGTGACAACACTGGGGGGCAGGGGCTGAAACAGATTTAACTAAAGGAACACTAATGAGGTTAAAATTAAAATTTTAGATTTCCAGATCAAAGAAAAAAAAGATCACATGTTGGACTTCCCAACATGTTCAGGCCTCTTTTATTTAATGTCTACACACATAGTCCAGCTCAGATGATCACTTATTAAAAGTTTTCTTATGATACTTATTGCTGTTACAGACAGCTTCATATTTCTTGTAAACCATGTGACCATAATATCAATGAGTAAAGAGAAACTATTTTTTGTATTTTTAATCTTCCAGATTCACCTAACTACATATAGCATTGTTCCAGTTTAAAGTATCTAGACACATCATGTTCATCTAGTTTTACCAGAACTAAAAGTAAACAACTAGAACAACATTGAAATTCTATTGTCATCAAATATTAGAAAACAATCCCAAAATCTTGCAATGTGCAGAAACTGTTGCTACCTTTAGGTCAATACTATAAACAATGAAAATTGACATTTCAATGTAACATTTAATACTGACCCTGACAAACTAGAGGTGGATGATAAACAGCTGGATATTTCCTTTAGTACGATAATTAGTTTGGATTACTATTTTTTTTATTACATTTTTAATTCTTAAACTTTCAATCAAAATTTTTTATGTGATTATTTAGAAATTGTTTTGATGTAGATTCCTTCTATACTTTTATTTTCTTCTAAAAACCTTTGAATCATCCTGTATGTTTAAAAGTGCTATACAAGTAAACATACCTTGATATGTTACAGTAATGTTGTCATGGGATCTTTTCTGGCTAGAGAAATACTAGACATGAGGCCAATGCAGTTAAGCTGCTACAGTTGTTTTTGATCTAAAAACAGATGGAATAAGCCAGAGTTTGATAGTTGGTCAACCAAGCAAAATTCTTTTCATCTAGCTCTCCTCCACCTTATATAGCAGTGGCCTTTATGTGGCCTTGCACCAAATCCATGTCAAGTGTCACTGCAAACTGGCAAGGTAGGCAAGCCTACATGGATTATGTGGGTTTTAAGTTGACAATGCAGGGAAGTAGCTTATATCTGAGAGAAGCATTGCATAATGGAAGGAGGTAACTGTATATCTTGACTTTAATAAATATAAGTTCTTATCCTCAAAAGGAGAGAATAAGGTATATGTGGTAGATAACTGTTGAAAAGAACTAATTTCAAGGAAAATTTAAGAGATTTCTGGTATGCATTTCACGTTTGATGCATCTTAAAAATTATATCTAGACAGAATATATGAACCTTGTGAGATAAAAGCAAAGTATGTTATGTATAAACGACATGGTTTGAGTTATTCTAAAAAAATAAGGACTCATTTTAAATTTTCTGCAGAGCATGTATATTATATATTATATAAACTCACAAAGACTTGCAAAGCTTTTAAAGAGTTGGCAAAAACAGACAGTAAAGGAGCTTTTCTGGAAGCTATAACTTCTCTGGAAGTTAAGAAAATAAAATAAGAAAAACAGAGAAATCAGTCATGGGACTGAAAGGGTATAATTTTAAGCCAAGAGAATCATTATGAAGAGATTACATTGGTTATTTTTCGTATCATTTGTTTTACACAGTGTATGTGAAACCTGGTGAGATGTGGAACATGGCTGTACCTTGTCAATATTCTTTTATCAGAAGGCAATAAAGCTGTGTTAGCCCAGCTCCCCAATCTTGGCCTCTGCTCTAATAATAAAACCTGTGGGGGTTTCCTTAGAGCCCAGGGCCCGAAAAGCAAGTGAGCATAAACCACAGAAGCCCGGCGCATTGCTTAGCCACATTACCCTGCACCCACCAACCCAAATTTCATTATAAACTCATTACCAAATGGCGCTCAGCCACGGGAGAACAGCACTGAATCATAAAGCACCAATTTAACACCAGATTTGAAAGCAGATTTTCTTTCATATCGTCCTGGACTGCCCTATAAAACATTATAGTTTCCAATATTCTCCAGATGTTACCACAATATTTAAAAAAGATGGTGAGCTTTTAATAACTTTAGGCCCAAGATATGCATACATTTGGTTTCACTAATGCAACACACAATGCTAACATGGACTCACTGAGTCGTGAATATTTATAGTGAATTTCTTCAGCATAATCCAGCTATTTTCCTGACTAATTTAGCAGAAGTAGCAAAAATTCTGTGTAAGGATAAGGTGCCCCCACTCACTCAGTAAGAGGTAGTAATCAGACGATTACCATTTAAACATTTAGGGTTAGGGACCTACAAGTAGGTAATCGAAGAATCATATTTTTTTTATATATATTAATTGAATCTAAGACTACAATTTCCCACCATTTTACTCTACAGTAGGAGTACATCAAGCAAAAAAAAAAAAACTTTAATACAATTTTTAAGTCAATACACCTGGCGAAATGAAATTCCTGTAATTTTATTTTGTATTCAAACTACTTTATCTCTCAAATTACCTGCGACACATTGTGTCTATGTATTATAGTCCTTTGGGAAAAAAGAAGGTATCTATTAAAACTGTAACTGGCAGGTCATAAATTGGAGAAATCGATATATAGACCTGAAACGGCTGATTGGTGTGTCTTTGTGTTAAATATGTGTGTACCATACACCCAGTTTTGTTACATAGATGACATAAAGGTTTTCCAAACAGACAGAATTTGAATTAGCTTTGTTGTTTGTTTTTTTTTTAGCAGCGTTTGGGATGAGGCCTCTAATTCCTGATGGAAGCCATTCAGCAGCAACTCATTAGACTGATAAATAGAGCAGCCTAAAAGAAAAACACAGGTCACCACCTCTTTCCAAAGCAATATTTAATCAATTGACATGCTTTCTGTGCTTGATCACATGTATCAACGTTCAACTGATTAACAGAATAGGATGTGATTAATGTACAGTATTTTAGCACTTACCTAGTGGCAATAAGATCCCCCAAAGGAGTGGTTGGAAAGCAAAAAAAAAGAGAGAAAGGAAATAAAGAATATTTTTGTTAGAGGTTTGGTTAAATAGGACTTTCGCTTATGTGATCTAGTTGTCTAGAACTAGTGGAGCATCCAAACGTTATAGGCAGTGGCTATTAAGGAGTGGGGAAGGACCTTTACTTGGAGAGCATCGTTTAGAAACATCAACCAATTCAGTCTAAACTTTCTAACTGTTACATGACATTTACCCCGATCATACAGAGTTTTATCAAGATATGTCACTTTAAGAAAACTCTTTTGCTAATTCCACAAAGACCAAACCCAAGCATGAACTGGAAATTGCCTGAAAGTTATGTATCACAGAGCTGATGATTCTTATTAAGTATTTCTTTACTTTTTAAAGCATTTTATAGTTAAAAATAAGATCTGCTTTCAATTGTTTAAAGACTTTTAAAAAAGGATGCTCACCAGCCATAGACACCACCAGAATAAAAGCATTTTCTTATAGTCAATTCTACACTTCAGTATGGTATGGAATGGTACAGTATGAAATATACTTGAGTATTACTTAAATCAGTAAAATCAGAACGAATACATCTAATGAAAAATAAAACTGTAGTAATTTTCTTTCCAACAACTTTGAAAACAATATATAGGTTCATTGTTAACTTTTTTTGTGGATGAAAGCAAAATCCAAAACAAGACAAATATGATGATCCACTGAAACTGCAGTACTTTTATTTAAGATTTTCCACAAGTGAAAATCTCTAACCAGCTCAGGGGACAAACTTTCAGATAAGGAGTTTGAAAAGTAAACTGGGAGGCTATTTTCTGTTTATTTGGGGTAATCTGAAAGGAAAAGGCAAATTGTACACAAACCCTACAGACAAGATATCAAATTATTAATTATTCCACAACAAGAGATAACTTTAGACTGCTCAATCCAAAATCCAGCCACACATAATAAAGTATTATAGGCCAACTGTAAAGACATACAGGTATTTTTATTAGTCCCTAGTTTGTACAAGATTAAGAATAGATACCAAAAATACATAAAATACTTCTCTGGTATATTCATTTGGGACATTTCTACTCATTCAAGATATATTACATTAGCAAAGATGAGGAAACAGTCCTATTTTATGTTAGCAACCATTCGCCCATTTCCATTTTTATAGCCAGAAAAAGATCTGTTTAAAAGCTGCTGTCTGTTCTAATGAGATGTCACTTGATTTAGGGTCAGGGAGCTTGAGTACTACAGTGTTTCAGACGCGCTGCTCTGACAGTCAATAGGAATCAATACAGCCGATGCAATTATTAATACAGTCCCTGGCAGTTGGATGTGAATGAGACAGATGACATTAGGGCAGATTGATCTAGAGGGAAATGGATTTCATAAAGCACTCAATGCCTTCATTATTGTGGACACAATAGAAAGGCTGGGGAAGCTCAAAAGATGCTGGTTGGTGCAATTTTAAAGTGGCCTGGATGTTATTATGGACGGTAATTATGATGTCAAATCTAAATATTTAGTTGCAATTATTCACATTTTGCATAGTTAATTATTTTCTTGTTGACTTAATTTGAATGACTATTGCAGGACTGCTGCTTGTAAATATTTGATGGCAAGTTGATAGTTTGTGCCTGGCACTGAAAATCAGTTTTATAAAGCATTTGTAGAATTTCCTAATTGTGAAACGCATTGTGTCAAATCACAGAAATTAACATTTAATTATCACCTTAATAAAAAACAACTATAATTCATAATGATAGCAACTAACACTAACCAGCAAGTGTTGTGGATCCATCATATCTGTGCAGAAAAATGAGTTCAGTGAGACACTTCTGTGCCTCAGGTGTCAGTTTCAAATGAATATTCACCCTGAAGAACTCTGCTCCCTATGGGCCCTTGTCACCAAATAACACTGAATTAAAGGTGGCAATCCTAAACACAGCTTTATTCCCTGTTTGGTTAAGGGGGTTGTTTAAACAACCTCTAACACCGGCTTAAAATGTGCTAGACCAATAAAATCGTCTTTTTGTCTCCAGATCCTTTCTGCTATTCATTATTAAAAAAAATAAATCCAGATTATATTTTTGCTCTAGCTCCTTTTATAGAAGATAACAGAGTTTGTGAATTTCCGAATTGAAAGTGTAAAAGCTAAAGGAAGCAAAATATCAGCTTTTAAAGAATAAGTATCCTTTACCTGAAACAGTAGAACAATTCTTGTTTTTTAATAATGAAGAACAACTGCATTGCATAATCAACATTATGTTTAGGCAAAAATAAAAGAATGTGTTTCCCAGGGACTTAGGACAAGTCTTTAAAATCTATCTAACCCAAATCCAAGTCCCAGTCATAAATCAGAGGGACATTGCTGCTAACAGGTGTGGCCCGTGGGATCTAGTCAGCTGCGGGGCTCCTCAGCTTCGCCAAATCATCTACTGGAAAGGAATGTGACAGCTAAGAGGATAGAGGTGTCCCACTTAATACCAGCTTAAAAAGATTTCCAACAGATTCTGTACAGGATAGGTTTTTCAGGTTAAATGAACCCTGAGTAAGAACATGTAAAGGGGGGAGGTGTTAGCTCAGCATAAAATAAAAGCTGTGACATCCCCCAGGACAGCGGGGTTGGTTGGATCACTGCTGCCAGCAACTTCCTGTTCCCTTGTACAGATGATGTATTGGTTAAGTACTTCTTGTCTGTCTCTCTCTTTCTCTCTAGACATGGCAATTGGTTATCCGCTTCCTGCCGAGAGTTGTTTTCCTTTCGACTGTCGCTGCATGCATTGTCAATACTGATACAAGCCAATGATACAATGCCACTGTAACATGTCAATATTCTTTTATCAGAAAGCAACATGCTTATCCAAACGTGTGAGATGCAAGTCAGTGGCTTGTTGGAATCTGTTGGGATTTTATTTTATTATTTTTTTTATGTATAGAAAACATCTTAAACAGTATGAGTTAGTTGAACTGACTCTGTAAAGTAATTTGAGATGACCTGATGTGAATTAGTTCAATATAAATTGAACTAACTGTGTAATAAACTGTTTTTTTTAAACTGATTACATGATATTCAAATTCTTTCTACCTTCAATTCTGTTTCTATGATTGTCACAATATTTCTGGGGTTATAACAAGTGGTCTTAAAAAGATCTTAAAAACATCATTGTATTTGAAGTCTGTCTCACCAGTTGATATTCTGCTTTGTGCAATGTGATTTTGTCCTTAGAAGATAGTCTAGAGTACTAGACTGAGCCCTGGCTATGAGTGTTTTTCTATAAAAAAGATAGCATCCTAGGCCTATACTGAACTATTACACATAGCCATTGTATTCTACCTTTACCTTGTTTAAATAAAACAAAAACAAAATAAGGAGATTCTTAGATTTCCTAATGATGCTGCTGAACAATATGTATGCTCTATGTATCACGAGCTTGATGCACAATTGGTTACATATTTAAAACATAAATAAAAATTATATATA
>JAUZNJ010123025.1:8552-18929 GCA_034780135.1 Jordanella pulchra
AATAGGTTTTTGTTTCTGTCTTATCGAACAAGATGTAAATGTTTCCTCGTGTTATCGTTAAAATTATTTTCTTATTTCCTCCGAATATTTTAACAATTAGTTTACATTTTTTAGATTCATCTCTAAATTGTCATTTTACTATAAGGCAGTTTTAGAGGTTCTTTGTAGTTTGTTTTATCAAGCACTTATTAGGGGATTAAACAGATTTAAGTGGATGTCAGAGGTTCAGTTTTTGTTAAGTAAGAGTGAAAAGTACTGCTACTAAAAGCCATATGTTTCTTTTATTACCATAATGCCAATAAAGGTTTTTCCATCTACTGAAGTGTGTGACTAAATGGTGACTGTGCATTTACTGTTTAATATTTATGAAATGGTTAAATAAATGTTGTGTGATATAAAAAGGTATTAGAAAGAAAAAGAATGTTGCTGTATTTTTATTTTGTAGGACTTTGAAATTTGAATTTAACCATTTAAGATCACCTGTCCTGGGAATACAGGTGGAAATGAACATCTTTTGCTATAACCTGGCACCATGCATATTTCCTGTTTTAATTAGGTCACTGTAATGTGTGCACTGTCCTCGTATAAAATAAAGGATCAAAAAAAGAATTAGTCAGTCCTAAATATTAATTAATTGATTAATTAATATTTATAATGTGTTCAATGTTAGATTACCGCCTTTGCAAAAGTTTGTTTTCTGGATTTATTGTTTGATAATATTTGCACCAAAATCGTTTAACCTTTAAAAGAAGATTAAAAAGATAAGTTACTTAAAAAAAATGTCTGAAAAGATATTTGAGTAAACCCTTCAGATGTTGATGACAAATTTCCTGTTAAACCAGTCAGTTACACACCATGGTAGATATCCTGAAGGGAACCTCCACCGCAGAACTCCATACAGATCCACAGTTTATTGGCTCTACAGGTAGATGGGAAAATAAAAATGAGCTATTGTTTAAATGAATGAAACAGACAAAAATAAAAAGAAAACAAAGATCTGACCGTATGTAGCTGCCGTAATAAGCCACAATGTTGGGATGTTTGCAGCTCTTAACAATGATGATTTCCTGCTGGATGATGGAGAAATCATCTTCTGCAGAGGCAAACAGAGAGAAACAGTGGTTATAAAAACTTTCTATTTCTTCTCTTAAGTCGCAAAGCAACCGGTGAGTCATCCTGATCCGGTTAGTTGCAGCAAGCTACATCTTGTTTACAAAGAATAACCTTCTGTTTGGGGCTCTGATGTTTTTCTGATACCTTCTTCATCCTGAACACCTGTGGTCATGTTTAAAATGTGGGCGGGAGGTTTTTGTTATTCTTTTTTGTTTGTTTTTGCTTTTTTCCAACCACAGTTCCTCCTGTTTACAAATTACAGCATACAGTCATGGGAGGAAAAAAAAGAGTGCACCCTCCTTCCATTCTGGGGTTTTAAGAGTCCGGACACAATAACAATGATCTGTTTTTCATCGGTTCAGCAAATTCGACCTTGTCATTATTTACCAAAAAAAGATAAAGTTAGGTACAAAAAATTTTGTTAACACAATGCCAAAATGGAAAGATATCAGGAACGACCTTATACAAAGAAGTATTAACACCCCCAAACTTTAATAGTTTATCAACCTACAAAAACAGACCTCATTGAATTTTCAATTATCATTAAATACTCTCAGTTTGGACTTTGACTAGGCCATTACTAGACCACGAGGAGCAGTGTTGGGAACATTACTTATAAAAAGTAAATAGTTACAGTTACTTCTAAGTTTAAAAACTTGCTATTTATGCACAGACTAGGAAAATAAATGTAGCACTACAGAGAATAATGCTTTTTATTCAATGTAATGATAAAACTAAATAAGAATCAGTGTTCCATAAAAAAGCCTAAATCATGCAGGTCAATTCAGTGTCGCATTGAAGAACTAAAGAGCAATGTTTTGACAAAAAACGCGTTGATAAAGTATTTGATACCGAACATAATAAGCAAAAAACAGGAACATTTAACCTTTGACTGCAGAGAATGCCTCCAGCTTAGAAATGCTGCCATTGACTCTGCAGATCTGTCATCTCCTCACGTCTCTCCTCTGTGTGAGCCAGCACTGCATGCTTAACACCCGCCCACATTGCATCCCTTCAGCCAATCGTATGCCTGTATTTTAGCTGCTGCTTTGTCTGCACTGAAAGATCTCCCTCTCCCCACAGCAGAGGTGAGCTTATGAAAAGCTACATTGATTGATCCAAGTTAAAGTATATTGCAAGCAACTTAATGGCGTTAATCAATATTTAAAAAAATAGTTTTGTTAGATTACTGTGTTACTAAAAAATTGCTCTGTTACTAGTGCTGTTATAATATTGTTATGTTGCAATGATTTTTATATAACCAAACCCCAGAAGGCGAGGCTAAAACCCTTTTCCAAAAGGGAACTGACGAAACGTAGGGTTAACATTGAACAATGCTAGCAAACATGTGTCTTTTTTGGTTTTTTGCACTGAATCCACCAGCAGTCTCTCTGTCAGCACAGACAAAAAGGCTGAGAGTGCAGCTAGTGATGATTGAGAGGCTCAGGAGGAGAGAAGTATTCATAAATTTGTACAACAAGCAACAAGAGGTGAAGCAGACTGGTATAAGGCTTTATAGAAACCTCCATGCCAGTTTGTTGCTGTCCTGGGAGTTTTTCTCCACACTGACCTGCGTTTAGCTCCATATCTGAACGTGAAGCAGAGGCTTCCCCAACAGCACGATACTGCCTGCACTGTATCTTATTGTGAAAACGGTGTCTTCATGTTTAATTTAAAGCATTCTTCCTGTGAGGTAAAACATTTAGGCATGGTCTCTTTTAACTAAAGCTTCTTAAGACAGGTGTTTTCTTTTTTTTTTTAGCTTGGCCAGACTACAAACAGGACCTCTGACAGCTAACTCTGCTTTCATCTCCTCCATCTTGTTTTCCCTGACTTGTCTGCTTTGTACCTTCCTCTGAAACAGAATAGCAGCATTTATAGTGAGATTAAATCATACAAACAGGCTCAACTAAATATGTGACTGCTGCAGATTTTATCTATGGGTTGCAGAGAAAAAGGGGGTCAAATACAAAGCCATTTCTCATGTTCTTTTTTTATGTGTAAAAGTCTTTTATTTTCCTTCCATTTTATACAGATGCACAGTTTCATGTTGTATAATCACATCAATTACAGAGGGAAAAAATTAACAGGTCGAAGGGGTGTGAATACTTTTGCATAGCCAAATGAATAAAAAAATATTTTTTTTTTCAGCATTTCATCTTTTGAGGTTTTGTTGTCAGATTTAAAGTTTTTCCTCAAATAAAGCAGGTGTGAAGACTAACATTGTAAAACTGAATTGTGGAAGCAGAAAATAGGGTATAAAAAGCAGAACTGAGATGTTTAATTTTATTTTAATACCTGATATTGTCAAGAATTTATCTCCCTTATAGAAACACAACCTGAATCCACATTTTAGATGTTCAGTCACAGGCTACAATGAAAGGGTTTAAATAGAAACCTAGACTTTGCAGCACGACTTTGTGATTCACAATGAAGTAAAAACATTTTCTCTTTAGTGTTGATGCAATAATAAGCAGTTGTTTTATTAAGTCTCTCATTTTCAGCTGTTGTGCATAAATAAAATTGAGGTCACTCTTAATGGTCTTACCAGTTTTCAACATCTAGTCTCATCTTTGCAAAATTACATTACTTTATAAAATCATCTTTAATTTGACCTTTAAAAGGATTAGCAGCAGCAGAAGAGTCCGCTATCTGTCACCTGTTGAGGATGACTAAGCCTCATTACTTTAAAAATGTAGCAGTTATTCTCTCAGGGCCATTTACAGGATAAAGGTTCACTGAAAGATAGATTATTTTTGTTGTTTCTGGTAATATATCTACATAAGAATATTTGAATCACGATTTCTAAATAAAAAAGAAACAGTAGAAACTGTGGAATGTCCTGCTACAGAACTAGCAGGCGGTATATGTTCTTCGAAAGTCAACAGCACATGCATGAGTACTGCTTAAAAAGGAGCCACCACTTGACATCCACATCAACCAGGGGTCGCTTTCTTATCATATTACATTGCTTAGAATCCATAACAGGGGTGTCCTGATGCAACTTTTTCATTTCCGATATGATTGCACCTTTGAGAACTGACTGATACCAATATTGACCCAATATAATCAGACATACTTTTGATACTTATTTTGTAGAGGGAAAATGTTAGAAAATGTTGATCAAGTGATATTAGACAACAAGAGACCAATAGTTAGCAACAAATTGGTATTAGAACGACTGACCCATTTATCATTAATCAACAAGTTGCATAAACTTTAGACTGAAGCTCTGTGTTTTTATCAGCATGCTTATATCTGAGATTTTAGCTGCAGGTTGATATATTCTGATATTAGTTGTAACTCAAAGTTTGTGTCCACCTCATGTCTGTTCCTCTATTAAGTGTCCATGCAAAGCACTGCATGAATTCCACTGTGTATTACAATGAGCCGGCTGATCAATATTATTTAATGGTTACCACTGGCATAGATGTTCTTGTTTTGCCTACATTAGCGCATTATATTCATGTTTCCAAATGTTTTACGAATGAATCCTTAATAAACTGGCAGCAGCATGAAGCCTTACCATTGTTCTCCCATAATAAACATCAAATTATTTATACCTATAATTCATGAATATATTTTAACTTCTGTATGTATATTTATTTTTTTATAGTTAATTGCGTATCTTTATCCAGCTTTCTCACCTTCTTTTCTACATCGGGGTTATACGTACTAAGCTCCTTTTAAAAATCTCTCTCCTGAGAAATACGTTTTACATTAGCTGTGTTTCCAGTTAAATGTGCGCAGAACTTTGTCAATATTTTGCAAATTTCAAAAAGGCCCATTTTTCCCGTTATTTCAATTAATATAATTCAAATATATAGTGAATTATATAGAAATAATGCAGAGAAAAAAAAAACAACAGAAAATTTTGAATTAAGTCCAAAGCATTTTACTAATTTAAAAAAAAGAAATTTCTTTTATTCCACTTTCTGAAGAATCTCTAAAAGTATAAAGAGAAATGAAGAGTTTTAGAGATTCTTTAGAAAATGGGATAAAAGAAGTTAAGTATAAAGAGAAATGAAGAGTTTGAAGGTTGATGATGCCCTGGAGCTTATTTACAAGGTTTGGAGAATAAATCGTAAAACATAATTTATTTTAGAAGCATACATAGTTTTATCATTAATAAAATGAAGAAATATAGGCAGTTTTCACTATTCATACCGGGGATACGGCTTTCTGCTCACAAGCAAATGAAACTCAGACCCTCATCTGTCTGTTGTGCCTGAATGAGCCTTGTTTGGTTTTGTGTCTGACTTTTAAGCAAGGCTCGCTTAGGCTGCTATTCATGCAGGAACGGCCACTGACTTGAGAAGACTCGAAGCTGAAAAATTTACCTTCTCTATTAAAAACCATAGCAATGTGTATTTTTCTTCGCCAAACTCAAAGTTTACAGTTTACACAAAGCACAACTGTTTGTATTAGAGTGTTTTGAAAAAAGGCACTGCTCTAGGATACTCTGAAATCAGACCTTTTTTCTACTAAACAAATTCAGTGATTAAACAAAATGTCTCCCATTATTGATATAGTTATATCAAAACTAGTATTTTATGTGTCAGTTTTCCATATATATGCATATTTTGCAAGTTTCATTTTGCTACTTGTAATTTATGGAGAAAGATGGAATCTAGGATAATCAGCAGTGAAGTAATGGTAGTCATAAAATTTGTGTGAGAACCATCCATCTTCTCCCGCTTCATCCGTCAGGGTCACGGTTGGGCCGGTGCCTATCTCCGGCAGGCTATGGGCGTAAGGCTGGGTACACCCAGGACAGGACGCCAGTCTGTCGCAGGGCAACACGTAGACACAAAAGGACGTACAACCATGCACACACTAACACCTAGGGACAATTGAGAGATTCCAATTAACCTAACAGTCATGTCTTTGGACTGTGGGAGGAAGCCAGAGTACCCGGAGAGAACCCACGCATGTACGGGGAGAACAAACTCCATGCAGAAAGACCCCAGGCCAGGATCGAACCCAGAACCTTTTTTCAAGGCAACAGCGCTAACCGCTGTGCCGCCGTACAGCCCCTGCGTGAAAACATAACATGAAATTGAGTCAACATGGCACTAAGCTCACCTTTAGCAACAAAAACAACTTTGCTAAAGATGAAGGATAACATGCTAGGAAATATTTAACTAACGCATATGAGGTTGCAATTTATCAAAGGACTGCTAAAATGCTATATTTAGAAAGTTGATACTGTTCAAAATGCCTTACAACCCCACTCTAAGTGTTAATAATTCCTTTCTTCAGTTAGTTGCAGATAAAGATAACAGAAGCTTAGATGCATAAGTTCACCAGGGCATTTTGTTGTGTAAGTTTTTGCCTTTTGAAGGCCCTTACCCTCTGAATAACACTTTAAGTAACAAGTCTTTTTACAGCAAACAACTTTTAAATAAGACTTAAACTCAAAGATGATGTAATCTAAGTTAAGCAAAAAAATAAAAATGGTAAGCAATTTTACATGAAGACGAGCCAAGAAAAAACATTTCCTGTTGGTTCTTATACCTCAGTAAACTATGTGTCACCATGTGTATGTCAATCTGATACTTCATTCTCTTCCCCTAACTTTGTGACCTACGCAATAAAAATGATTAAAAAAAAAGAAAAAGGATCTTTTGTTCAACTAATTGGACTTATGAAGAATACAAATGAAAAACACGATTCGTACCTTTTAGCATTACACAAATGGTAGGACAAATTTTATAATTATGAGGTATAAACTTGAATTATATTTAACAATCTAAATACTCAAGTCTTTGATTGAAAGGTAAAAACTAATCCATCCAAAACTAACAATTGGAAAAAAATGTCAGAAAGGAAGAAAAGTCAAGACAACATGAGCTTAAAACTACCGATATCAGCACTGCACTAAGCAAGGTGCAACTAGTTACATGGAAATGTCTGCTTAAGATCCAAACTTCGTTTTTGTTACCAGAAAATAGTTAAGACATTGAACCCAACAAGGAGTCTTGGATTTCTAATGTTCTTTTCTTTGGAAATTTTCCCTTCATAGGCTTTTGCTCAAATAAGCTTAATGTTTGTCCCGATTTTAAGGTACGTATATATTGTGGATCTTTTTGGGTAATTCATCAGAATGTCTTGTTTTAATCCAAATGAAATGTTTAAAACAGCTGTGCTATTTTTTTCCACTCAGAGGGCTGTGTACTGGATGCACTGGACGGAAAAATGACACTCAACTTGGTGGGCTACACCTAGAAGCATTTACGTCCACTTTTATCTGGTCCTCCTACTAAGGGAATAAAAATAGTTTGGTGTGTTTAAAGGTTGTTTTCCTGAACTTATCAAAAAGACTAAAATCCTTACTGAGTTTGAAACAAGTTAAAGGTATTTATGCAAGTTAAAACTGCAACATTACTGAAGTTTCCTTAAATGAAAACAAGACAATCAACAGCGCTTTAGTTAAAGAAGGCATTTAAATGTTCAGCATGAAAAAAAAAACATAAATGCAAATTGTAACAAGAGATCAGTGGGATGAAAGTATGTCAAAACATAAAAGCAAATATGCTTACCTGGTTCCATCTTGATTACTTTAATAGCTGCCAGCTCTCCATTCTGTTTGTTGCGGGCCTGAAAAATAACCCAAACAGAACACAGATATATTAATGTTTCACAGCATAAAATGAGTTATATGAGAGTTGTGGTGTAATTGAGTTTTCTTGTGCAACAGTGGAGTTGTTTCTGCAGGTTTGCAGTCCAGATCTGTGGAGTGCAAGAAACAGCCCACCAGATATCTCTGTGGCATTATGAACAAAGTCTAAAAATACAAACACACACACATTGATGGCAAGTGATCATGCGTACATGCAGTCAAACACACACGCATGCAGTGACCTTTAAAGGTGTGATAGCAGAGGGTGGCGCTATTTCTGTTAACAAGATCATCAAAGATATATAAAGAAACAATTTTGGGTGTGCAAAGTAGTTCAAATTGCGCATTTCCTTGTTTTTTGTTGTTTTATTTGTCCTGCAGGAAGTTAATGATAGCAGAAAAGCAGCAAATCTTTGCTGTGAAAGTATTCAACAGCCACTAAAGAGAAACCCGTTTGGCTTATCTAAGTTACTGCTGGGTGCTACCCAGCTGGGTGCTAACCAGTGAGAAAACCCCCTTCAGACAAAAACCAAATGGATAGAAATGAAACCAACAATTACATTTGTTTTTGTGTTTCACTTAAACATGTCGTAAAGCTTTAGAATGACGAACCTCCTACAGTTACTTTGTTGTATAGAGAATGGTTCTGGGAGGAAATGAGGATTTACTTGTGGATTATGGTCTCCCCCTGGTCTCCACACCTATACAATGTGGAGCTTAACCTGCTAGAGGGATAATATCAACAAGGGCAGTTAAACTGGCTTTAATGAACATAAGATTTCTGTTTGGAAAATCATTTTTAATCTATGACTTAATTATTCAGCAAAATACTGATTTCATGTTTCAAACAGAGACATGGCTGGATGAAAATAATGAGATGCCAATTTTATTGGAGACCCCACCTCCAAATTACAATTTTTTCCATCAGAACAGGCTGTTTAAAAAAGGGGGAGGACTAGTTATTCAGTATAATGATTCACTAAAGTGTAGAAAGTGATCCTGGGTGACTTTGAATCTTTTGAATATCTGGCTATCCAAGTACAAGGCCCTGCTTGAGCCATGTTTGTGAATGTTTTTAGGCCTCCAAAAGTCCAAAACAAACTTTTTTAATTATTTCAGTGAACTTTTAACTGTGACATGTATTAAACAGGACTATTTGATTATTGTGGGGGACTTTAATGTACATGATGACAACCCTGAAGACAGAGGTGCACAAAACTGTGTCATATTCTTAAAAGTTTTGGTTTGACTCAACATGTTAAACAGCCAACACACAATCGAGGACATATTTTGGACTTGGTCATCAGCAAAGGTCTAAATATTTCAAATGTTTCTGTAACTGATGTTGCCCATTAGACCATTTTTCTTCATACTTTGAAACCATCTTTCCCACTAACTTAATTACCAATAGAAATCTTATAAGAAAGCGTGATATCATGGACAGTACAGTTAAAAACATTACCCAGGCCTACCCTTCTGCTTCCACTTTACCCTATAACTCAGTAGATGAGCTGGTTGATCATTTCCACTCTAAAGTTACAGATATCATTAATTCCATTGCTCCAGTTGAAGTAAAAGTTGTCTCTAGGATGAAATGTCCATGGAGAAATGATCCAGCAGTAAGAAAAGAAAAGAGGGAATGTCAAAAACGCCGAATGAAACTGGTGAAAGTATGGACTCCACGTTCACTAGGAAATCTATAAAGAGAAACTTCACAGATATAATTTACAATTAAAAGATGCAAGAGAATCTTTCTTCTCTGAGATTATCAACAAACACATCAACAATGCTGGTGCCTTATTTGCCACAGCAGACAAGTTAACAAACCCTCCTATCCCTATGGCAGATGAACTCCAGTCTAAAAAGGCCTGCAATGACTTTGCAAAGTTTTTTACTGAGAAAATACAAGGTATTAGAAAAACAGTCTGCACATCAACACCAACTCCAGTACCAATACTGTCTCTAGTCAGAATAAACTCTATGAAAATGCCCCAATCTGCCCAATAAACTGCAAAAGTTTACAAGAAACTGTTCAGCAGCTAAGCTCCTCTTCCTGCTGTCCTGGTGTTTTAACCACAGGTTTTATTAAGGTTTTTCCATCTTTAGAGTCTGATTTGATTCAAATCATTAACACATCCCTCATGTTGTGTGTTTCCCTGGACCTTAAAAACCTCAGTTATCAAACCAGTGTTAAAAAAGAGAAACTTTTTGGTCATGAGGACATGTTGGTCCTGCAGAATAACAGGTCCATCCCAAACCTCCCCTTCATCGTTAAGATAATTGAAAAGTTGTGTTTCAACAGTTAAACGCCTTCTTAACCATAACAAGCTGCTTTGATGTGTTCTAGTCAGGTTTACGTGCCAACCACAGTACAGAGGCTGCCCTGATTAGGATGTTCAATCACATTCGTATAAATTCAGACTCTGGAAGAACCACATTGCTAATATTATTGGACTTCAGTACTGGGTCGGCCTTTCTGGCACTGCACTGGACTGGTTTAAATCTTACCTGAAGAACGGGGACTTTTCTGTGTCAGTATGGAAATTTAAATCAGACACCAGAAAAATCACATGCGGGGTTCCTCAAGGATCCATTCTAGGGCCCCTCCTATTTAACACACAGCTTTACATCACGATGTCACC
>JAUZNJ010123036.1:3443-18927 GCA_034780135.1 Jordanella pulchra
GAGAAGGGGAAGATGTAAGGATGTGATGTAGGGACAAAGAAAGGAATGAAGGACACAAGGGGAAAGGAAGGACACAAAGAAGATAAAAAGGAAAGAAGGAATGAGGGAAGTATTGTAGGGGGTTGAGGACACAAGAAGGTAAAAAAAAGGTATTTAATCCTGAAAAAATACAAATGTTTCTTTATTATCTTATTTCCGTATGTTGAAAAGCACTGAAATTACACTCCATACTGTTAAGATTCCATTAAAAAAAATCCTTTTTAATTTCAAAATGCCTAAAATCGTGTCACCATAGAGAGTCTCACACCGACCTCATTCCTATTTTTAGTATAGATGAATTATTTTTTTCTTATTTTGTTTTTTTGCAGTTCCAGAATTCCTACGGAGGAATGCAGCTCCTCAGCCAGCAGCACGTGTCACAGAAACTAAACAGCTGCACCTGAAACCCTCTAAAGTGAGCTTAACATCTCACAACACACCCACACACTTGTACAAACAGCAGAATTTGTTTAACATCTGTGAAATACGAAGAACACGAGCACGTTTAGGTTTGATTTCACACACAGAGACACTACGCCGTGAACCACTTTACAGGATCACATTCAGGACATTTTAAAGACCTTACAGAAACCCAACAAAACTCAGGCACAAAGTCACTTGGAAAATCGTTACATCAAAACCAGCACGCACCAACAACTACCACACCAAACAGAAAGGAGGTGTAAGAATGATAATCATGACGGACAAAAATAAAACCAGCAAAAAACCCCAAAAATGTCTGGAGGGTAAAATCTAAAAGCTCCATATTTGTTGCCTAATGTAGTTTTTTTTAAGAATAGAAAAAAGCAGCATGTCATGATAATCAGTTACTTACAGATGCTGTGGTAAAGTCACATTTATCAATTATTGTTTGGAAGGATATCAATCAGGACAATAATTATTTTAAAAGGAAAAATCACAACGCACCAAACACAGTTCACGGTCGCCACTGTAACCCGCCATGCAGCTGAGCATGGTGAATCAAGGCAACAGCCCAAAATTAATAATTCAACAAAACTGCTAATGGCAACCATCACAGGCAATATCGCCACAGCAATCCACACAGGCCATTAAACTTACGACGCTTTGAGAAGGAAGGGGGGACGGGGTTTGGCGACGAACGTCTCCACGATAGACGTTTGGCGGGACAGTCTTGACAGTGGTTTGATGTTTAGGTTTTTTTTTTTGTTTGTTCTCTTTTTACTACTTTTTTGCAGGAAAAAAATCAGGTTGCATGGCAAAAAAAAAAACAAAAACAATTAAAAAATATAAATAAAAAGAAATAAATTAATGACGGACAGTTGTTAACATTCAACCCTATGACAGAACACTGGTTAGACAGCACATATAAACAAAGAGATGTCACTTCTTCTGCAATCTGATCCGATAAAACCGCCCTCACACATCAAAGACAGCTCCTAAATGTAGAATGTATCAGATTGCTTCTTTGAGGTGCTGCCCACCCCATAAATGTTAATATATTGAGTTGTCAGTGACTTTCTTCAGCATTTGAAGTGAGAGCTGTGAATTACTTCCACTTTGTGTCCTTAAATTTCCCCCACACACATTTCCATCCGTCAATCAGCCGCTTCCAATCTTTCCAAATGCATTGATTTTGCAGTCACTCACCTCCTTCAATAAGGTCTGTTGGCATCCTTAGGTCTCTTCAGCTGCACCTTCAGCCTCTTCATGCCGATCTGGAAGCCGTTCATGGCTTGTATGGCAGTCTGGGCGCTGGACGGGTTGTCAAAGCTGACAAAACCTGAGGTGAAATGCAGATGCTTAAAATGTCAGAGAAGGTTCACCTTATTTATTAAAACCCCTTATCACCAACCGCGTTCTTTGTGACTTACCGAAGCATTTACTCTGGTTGGTGGCTCGGTCGACAAAGACCTTTGCAGAAATGACATTTCCGAAGGGCAGGAACATCTGAAGGATCTCTGAGTCGGTGAACTCTTGCGGCAGGTGGTAGATGAAGATGTTACACCCCTCTGGACCTGTGAGTGAAGAAAAGAGGGGTAAAATATAAGAAGCCATCAAAATTTCCCTTTGTTTAAACTGGTATTAAAGTAGATCTTATCTGTGTTTGCCACTTCTTGAAGTTTTACACATTTTTTTTCAGATTATGGCTACAAACTGCAAAGAGTATGTGAATAACCACCACATATCTGAGTACATTATTGTGAATTAGAAGGTTAAGGATACAAAACCTGGAAAATGTGACATGCATTTGTGCATATGATGAACCATTCCTAGTTTATCAGGGTATGCGTCTGCCAGCTATGCAAAAAAAGCCCCTAATATATTTTATTAACAGATTTGAATGAGTTTGTTGGTTGATCTCATCAGTTCTGATCTGGTTACCTGTCCATGTTGAAGAAAAGCATTCCCATAGCATGATGCTGCCACTCCCTCTTTTTTATTTTTCAAGGTGAGGATGGTTTGCCACACACAGCACTTGGCACGCAAGCCGGAAAGGATAGATTTTGGATGCATCAGATAAAAGTGCCTTCCTCCAGATAACTGCTTGGCCTACTTCATAGCTTTTAACAAACTAGAAACCTCTCCTTCTTTTATCTTGACCCAGAACTTATCAGTTCCCACTCTTCTACAACTCAATATCTAGAAAGCATAATTATTACCTCTTCCCAGCTTTTTCCATCTGACCTATGGCTTTCTACAGCTCCTCCACATTTAACAAAAACCTCTTAAGTTGGACTAATGTCTTGGTAGGTTTCCAGCTTTCCCTTCGCATGATGTTTAAAACCTATATTATTGTTATACAACCTAACTTTTCCCCTGTCACATCTGCTGTGTCCCTCGGTCTTCATGATGCTGTTTGTTCTCAAACAAACCTTCAACATACGACATACCTTCACAGAACAAAACACAGATGGAAAGGTGATATGTTGGACGAGTTTTTTAGGGCTATCGGATTGGCTGACTGTAAATGCACACCTTACTTTTTAGTTGTTTATAAATAAAATCAGAAACTGCTGCTTCACAATAATGAATTATTATCAGATCAATTTTTATCCTATTAACATGTCTATTAATATTAAGCATGTAAAGAAAGTGACTGTAAGTCTGAAACAAATGTGTATATTTCTAACTACTTTGTACTGCAGTGCATTTTGTTAACTGATCCATAAAGTTTTTTAGGTGTCTAATACTTTTAACATTTGAATTTTCACTGGTCATAGAAAGCCAATGATCGGTTCATATAGAAAACTGAAATAAATGAAGCGGTTTTGATATAAATTTTCCTCACTTGACAGTTTTTACATTTTTTTTTTTAGAAAACATCAGTTGTATTAAAATTGTTAAGTTTAAATCATCATACTGCAGGGACCAAATTATCCCACGGCTGTGTACTCCATTGTAGTTATTACATCTATATAACACCCAGTTATGATGTGCTTTTAAAAAGATAAAACCACAGTTGTTGCAACAATCATTAAGCACAGCATTTAAATTTACTCCAACACTAAAGCTGGACCTGATGCTAATATCAGTTCCAGATGAAAATAAATGAGCAAAAAAGATCAATAAAAATAAAATCTCCTTTTATCAAAATTGTCATTATGAGGAAGCAAAACTTAAAAAAATAAACATTGCAATTAACAAGGTAAGATATTTCTGTTAGAGTTTACCTTCTCTTTGCTGGAGCTGTTGAGGCTGCTGTGGCTGCTGAGCCACCAGGGTGGGCTGGTGGGGGAACGGCTGTCCCACCAGACTGTAGGCAGCAGGGTAAGCGGCTGGTGGAGGAAGCACACGCAGAACATTGTTTTAAACAGCTGTTTTTAGGATACACTTAAGCAGTTTCATCTCTGTACATGAATGGTATCTTATGACTCAGTTATTAGCGTGGATCTGGCTGCAGGGCTGACCTGTATAGTGCTGCATGCCTGTGTAAGCTTGCTGCAATGGATCCAGGACTGGACTCTGAGCTGTGACACATTAGACATACAGTCAACAACTGCTCAATGCATAACAATATGAGTCACAAATGCTACTCAGGGAACATTAACATGCCCCAAATCACATGTAGTGCTTTAGATTTTTTCAGTTTAATCTTAATTAGACCCAGATGTGCTGCTTCTATATATGTTGATAAAATGAGAGCAAAAAGCCTTGTAAACTAACACTGTAAAAAAATGATGTCTATACCTTGATAGGCATGAACCCCATTAGTGTACAGGGTTTCTGTGGCTGATTGGCCATTAGGTGGAGCTGCCACAGAGGGGTAGCTATTCACTGCGATAGGCGGAGGCAGAGCAGGAACAGGCGTAGCTGCAATGGAGGGAGGAGTGCTGGTACCTGCGGACAAGTTGAAAGAAACGCAGAAGCTTTTTGTGTTTAGCCTTTGTGATTGGGATCTAATGTACACACAGTCTGCTTTATGGGAATTGTTTTACTTTTTGTGCACTAAAATTCTCAAGAATGAAATTTAAAGCAAAAAAATAATCGTTATGTTACTTTGATTCTTTGGTTTTTAGCAAACACTAAAAATACATTTAATGTCTTTTAAAATATGAGTAAGAACAATTGAAAATGTGGACACTTTGAAATTAAGTTAAAAAAAGTAGAGACTGACCAATGCAGCATCTCAGTCCAATAAAGGTCTGGTCTTTCACTGGACCATTTGAATTGATTGATCTTTTGGTCATCTTGTAAATAAGCAGCCTAATGATTGGCCCCAAATAATATCTAATTATCATCACCTCTGAATAAAATGTTGCATCAGACTGAGATTATTACTCAGCAATGTGCAGCATTTTGTAAACAAAACTCCTAATTTGGAATCCCCTAATCATGCTAATGGTGATTCGTTCTCGTTGGTTTTGATATCACACACTGAGGCTGAATCTGAAGTTGGAGGCACAGAAACCTCTTGTGTAAGCGGGAGAACATGCTTGTTTGTATTACAGACACGGCTCTTATAGTTTAGGTAAAAATGCTGCAATAAAAAAAAAAAAAAAAAAAAAAAAAAAAGATTAAGGCTAAGAACCATCATGATCACTTCATCGTTAAAATTATTTAATTCAAAACTGCTACAATCCAGTCATGGAAACCCTGGAGACCACAGGATAGCCTTGCTTTGCTATAAAAAGGACACGAGGCCTGTAGAGTCTGAGATGAAGCTCTAGAGCGTTTTCCGAGAAAACTTCTTGGGATGAATGATTGAATACTGAACTCAGTGATGTTTGAACACTCCTGAATTGATTGTACTTATCAGCCCTAAATATGACTGTAGAAAAACTGTTATTTTGGTAATAATTGTAACGAAAACTGTGCCTGTTTTCTCAAAGGGAAGAAAGCTTTTCTCTCCAGTAATCTGTAGCCATTTTCTACCATCAGACTGTGTTGGTCCAACAATTTTCCCCTCATGAGATTTCACATCCATTGTAAATACACAAATTACGCTGCTGTTTTTTTTTTCTTTCTGACAGCGAACGTTTAAAAGATCCAGATCAGCACACTGCCAAAACCACAGCTCTTTTAAGGCCTTTCTGACTTTCTGATGATGACTTAATCAGTATATTTGATCATCCTCATCTGCTGCTTCACCATGTTTATTCCTTTAGAGCTAAGGACACCGTTTTTTAAATCTCACTTCTGCATTTTGTTTAAGGTCTGGCTAAAAATAATGATGTGATGTGTTATCTGATGGTAATTTAAAAAAAAAATCGTTAGACATCTAATTAAAGTACTTTAGCAGTCAAGTATAACATTACGAAATAATGCAACAATCAAACAAAAAAAGACAACAGAACCAATTTGCTGTGTTATTCTCTTGGGTCCTTCTCTGCTTGTGCATCTGTCCTCATATTTCAAGCAGAAATCTAATTAAGGCCAGCCAGGGCCAGACATCTCTGGCCCTCATTACCTGAGGACGGGGTGATGGATGCAATCGGTGTGGCGATGATGCTGCTGGGGTTAAGCGCGGCGAGCTGCTGCATCTGAACAGCCGCCACCGTGGCAACAGGAGAGAGGTAGGCCGATTGAGCCACCAAGGCCTGCTGCTGCATCAGCTGGAGAGTGAACAGAAACACCAGCTTGTGATGAAGACAAAATAAGCAAGAGACAACATGTTTGCCTCTTCTTTATCTGTGTGTGTTTTTTTTTAAACCCGTAAAAACAAGGTTACAATGTGCTTTACAGACATGTTTTTTTTTCCTAAGTAAGCAGCGGAAGACTTAGCACCCAATCAGGAGTGCGAATGTTTGAAGGTGACACCTAAACAACCAAAAGTGTGGCACAACTCTCTGTAGTAACCTGCTCCAGTTTTTCAAACCAGTGTATGAATCTAGCAATTTTTGTAATCAATCATCAAGGCCACTGGAGGCGAAGGTGGGTGGGGTCCACACTTTGCTGCATGGTCTCTAGACTATAAGCTTGTAAAATTACACACGCTGCAGTGTAAATAAACCAGTCTAAAAAACCAGAGGTTCTACTGATAAGAAAAGCTCCTTAGATCATGAAAGAAGTGTCCTGCAGCCTGCTGCATAGAAAACATCTCCGCATATTGATACCGAATCGGGTTTCACCTGTAATTTCTTTTCTGAATGTTTGATAAAAATTTGATTTTAAGTTAATTTTCAGTGCAATCCTAAACATTCAGTTCTATATTCATGACAAAAAATGATTTTCTCTTGAAGAAAGTAGTTTGTAGAGTAGTTCTGTCTCCAGTAGTGCTTTGTTTTTTTCTTAGTACATATAATCTTCAATTAGATTAATTTTAATCTCCCCTTGTTTGTTATTGATGGCTTTTAAAACATCGTAGCTATTTTTTGAATAATGTTACATAAATAAAAATCACAGACATGTAGATAAGTATCCTTATTTAAATATGTAATAAAACCATTATTTAAATGTCAGGGAAGAATTCATCTTATAAGTTGATTTTTGATCAATTCATGAATGATTATCTACATTTATATAATATTACATAGCATATTTTTCCTAAAAAATAAGGAATTAATATTCTCTAATTATATATTTTACAACATTGTTTGACTGGGTTTCTTTAAAACTAAATAGTGTAACATCACTCTAGAATAATCTCCTTACACGACAAATTAAACAGCTTTCAATGAGGCATATCTTAAAGTATTTGCACTCAATTACTGGATATAATCTTGCACAAATTTAAAAAGCAATTCGCAGTTTTTCCAAGTAAGACGTTCTAGTTAGTTGAAATTGTGTCAATCAAATGGAGCATATCTTATTTAATGAGCTTTGCCTTCCAGAGAGTCGGCTTTATCTCTTATTGAAACAGATAAGGCCAGTTTCCACTTCAAGAACCTTTACCAAGACTTAGGGTAGTTTTCTGGGGCCATTTTACCCCCAACCCTCTTTAAATGATATGAACTGTAGTAAAAACAGATAACTAGATAAAAATGTATTCCAAAAAAAGGCCAGGAAATTAAAGCTTTGAGGGGGAAGAGTGCAAAGCCCTTCTGATGGTTGATTTTACCATCATCAAAGTTTAAAAGTCTTCCTGGTTCATTTTAACCATAATATACTTTCAGTCAGAGCTTTTCTTTTGATTGCCAGTAGAGTTGAAGGGACTGATTCTCCAGCTACAAAAAAATATTATTCTCTTACGCTTAATTGACCTAACATCTGTCAATGTTACACATCTTCTCAAAGCCTAAAGGGATTTTAAATCTGTTTCAGGGTGTGATAACTTTGGAGAACTACTGCCTCAATACGGATTAGAGCTCCGTCACACATGGCAGCAGGAAGAGGAGGTTTGCATTGTTTCATATATTCAAAACTTGAGACTAATTGCAAAGAGTTTGAAGATACTTTTCATACGTTAAAGAGTAAAGCCACTTTAGAAGAACCATTTACTATTTTGTTGCTTAACACTTCTTTTCTCTCTTTCACACAGACATATCAGACAGCTTAAATAACAATCACTGTAAGTCATTTAAATTTTACTACAATTTCAGATTTGCACATATTTAGCAATTTCTTTCTTAAAATTTTAATCTGTAAATGCTCTGAAACGGAACCTACAGGAACAAATAACTTAAATTTTGTACAAAAACATAATTTTATTTTCAGATTGCTGCAACCCAGTTTTTTTTTATATTCTTATGTTTTAAACTCACTGCTGTGACACTGAGGCTGTACGAAAGACTGAGTTTAAATATTGTCAAACGATGGGTATTACTGTTTTGCAGCCGGAAGTTGACAGACCATTTTGGTATGGATGACCTTTGATAGCTGTAGTGCATCTATTAGTTTTAGTTTTTAAGATAGAACCAGCAACTTTGACATGGGCAGAAATTAGGAGGAATGACCCTTTCAGTCAGTCACATAATTCACTTAGACTGCACTTCAGATTAAACAGAAACACAAACAATAAACAGGCGAGGGAAGACTGATACTTTAGAATAAATAAGTCATGTAGAATAAATGGAAACAAAGCTATACTGTGTTCAATAGACTGTCCACTTATGCATTTTACTTTTGTTTTACTTAAAACAAACATTAGTGAGGGCAAACCTTTCTATCTGATCTATTGGTAAATGTTCATTTACAATGTAAATGCTCCTAACAAACAATTAGTATGCACTCAGAAGGCTTAAGTTACACAGGATGTTCCCATTAGTCTGTCTGTTGGGTTACAAGCATGTTCGCAAATGAAGGACCTCCTTCTGGTTAATTTCCAGACAATCAAATAAGGTCTTGTCCAGCAGGAAAAGACAGAAGACGTAAAAAAAAACCCAAAATAAAATAACATTAAAGGAAATAAGCAAGCAGCAGTGAAGTTTAAATGAAACTTACACTTGAATTTGTCTCATGAGAGTGTTACTAATGATTTTTGTGTGTAGTGTGTGTTGCTCACGGCCTGTGTGTAGGCGTTGTAAGCCCCGAGGTGCAGGGTCATTGGACTGATGACGCCCAGCTGGGAGGCCACCTGCTGCATCCGCCTGAGTCCTCGTTCCTTCTCCGAATCGGCAAACTTGACCACCAGGCTGGATGAAGCGCCCTGTTAAGGGGGGGGGGGGGGGTCGTAGAAATACCCAGAGCTCTCAAAACACAAATTCCTCCAGTACGCATAAAAGAGCGTTTGTGGAAATCAAGGACGCAAGTCCGATTATAGAGACTTTGATTATTATTGAAGGACACAGAAATTGGAGTTGCATGCACACATCTGCAGCGTCAGTCAATATTACAAACATGTCATTATCTAGCTGATATGCACCTTCGTTTTCATTTATAAGCAAGTGCAATCCATACTGAATGCAGATGAAGACACAGGAAATACAGCAAATGACAGAGTTCAATAATTAAAATGTATGCTTTACAATACGCTGATGATAATCCCCTCTCTAAATCAGCAGCATCGACATCAGCCATGAAAAAAAATCTATGACAATAGAAGCATCAAACATTATGTCAGCCGTTGATCGCTGTTCACAGGCTTTCATTGACATAAACCTTCTGGTGTCATTTTTTCGATTTTTCCCCGTTTAAAAAATATTTTCAGCTAAAAAGCACAGTGTTTTTTTTTTTTAAAGTTTAACCAACTTTTAAACAAACTGACTGCTCCAATCCAGTATTAATTAGTGTTTGTGTACAAAAGTGTTTCACTTTTACTGAGTTATACCCTGAGAATCTAACACTGGGTCACATCTAATGTGGGACCAGCTGTGGGCCGACGTGCTTAAGAAGAAATACAGTAAGAATTGTTGTCAAATATGAGAAGCTATAAATAGCTAACAAGTTAAAGTAGCAGTCCTTCATATCTCTGTGTTATTATTGTGACTTTGAAAGCAAAGCTGCAGAAAAAATTCCCAACAAAATACAAAAACTAAATCATACAATCACATGATTTAGCTGCTGACTTTTCTATTAGACGAACAGAAAAGCAACATTAATGTATTGCTGTTTTTAAAGTTTAAAACATAACTGATCCTCTCTCGTAGACAACAACGACATAAATGATGGTTTGTGTTTGTCTTTTGTATGTTAAAGACTAAAGCCTATATTTGCAACAAATTCTGCACTGATGAGTTTTCTAACATTTGAGTTTTTACTGCTTTGAAACATTTTGAAGTTTTTGTATTCATTGAAGGTAATGCTTTCTCAATCATCTGGTGGCAAAGAAGAAATCTCACTTCACCAACATTCATGTCAATAACCTGCTATCATATTCCCTGCAGCACAGCATAGTATATGACCTTTTTATAGTTTCAATGTAGTCTTATTGTATTTCCACCACTTTGTGTTGAGGCTTTTTTTTAAGTCTATTGACTAGTCAGTAAGAGAGTTATAAGTTAAATTCCTGCATAAACAATTCCAAATGAATGCAACTAAATTATAAACAATACAGATCATAGTTAAAATGTGCTTCACTCTTCTGTTTGTGATGAGTAGGAGAGCAATTAGAAGAGCTGAGTCACCGTGTAGCATATCTGGATAACAGGATCTGGAGCATAGGAGTGGGCTGCTCTGATATATAATGAGTGGATTTGTTGGGAACTTACAGGTAAGGTGCGACTCCCGTGCAGAGCGTTGATGGCGGCCTGGGCTTCTGCGTTGCTCTGGAACTTTACAAATGCGCACCCTGCATCAAACGACACGCCATTAAACACAACCTCACACATGTATTCGCTCACAAAGGATTACAAAACTGCTTCCCTTTAAAAATACATTAGAAGCCGTCTTACATCCAGTGCTCCATCAGTAACCGTGGCGTCGTTAAACACGGTCCGCAGAACATTCATTGCTTCATCAATCATAAGCCCGTAAACCACCTAACGCATCATTAGCCATGACCCATAAAACCTATAGGCTCATTAGTCATGCCTCATGCAACAAACGCAGAGAAATCCAGCATCTGTGTTGGAGCTGTCGCCGGACTTTGATTTACACGGCAAATATCATTAGCATTGTTGTTAGTGACAATAGTAATTTATACCACGTGGCGGTAATGTGCCTCAGGGGTTACAAACAGTTGAACAAAGTCAATACCGCTTTCACACTCATGGCCCAGAGGCCAGTTGGAATAACATCATATGGCAGCACTTAAACACATATTCATCTTAGAGGTGGTTGGGAGCTTTTCAGCTTACATCTCAAGTTTATATTTCTGGACTTTATTCAAAAGGGAACAAGAGTTCTTTATTTTGATTTTATCAACAGAGTGGTTGATCTGAGCAGAAATGTCGTCCAGATTCAATTTATCCGCCTGGTAAAGATGTATATAAAAAGCCATTAAAGTAAATAAATAGGTGTTATCTCGTATTGGGGCCCCTGAGTTCTCATAGTATGCTTCAATTGCCTTTTCTTCATCAATGTCCTGCTTACTGTGGGTCTTGCTGAGATAAACATGGATCCTCATTCTTACTCATTTGTTACAGTTACGGTTGTTTCAAACTTTTGTTTCTCTGACTGAAATTTGTTAGTTTAAGAAAACTACTATTTATTCTCAATCTTTAACATTTTAAAGATTATCGAAATTTGACACAGAGGTCCATTATTTTCAATCAAAGAACCAGATATTTAGACAATATTTAAATGTGAAAATAGAACTTTTAGATTCCTATTAAAAGTGTAGTAATAACTAATCGAAAAGTGTTTTATTCTCCGTCTTTCATATAAATTAATAAAAGTGTCAGTAATTGTGGGACAAGTATGGGACGGTTGTAAGAGACAACTGTGGAGCCTTCTGCATATTTTATGTTACAAAACATCCTTTCATCTGTTTTCTACCAGTTTAATCCTTGCAGGAACATAATGGGGATCTGGTGCTTGTCAAAAGCTATAAATGGTTGAGAGGCAGGATGCATCTTGGTCATCAGTCCATCCCAGGGGGACACAGAAAAACACAGGGCAAACAAACATGCAGCCACACACTGATACAAGGACAACCGAAATCTCTACCTATAATCAAACATGTATGCTTTCTGGGTGGTGGGAGAAATAAGCCAGAGCACCTGTAAAGTCCATCTGTGCAAGAGGAGAACATGCAAACCCCAAACAGGAGCAAACAAACCCAAGACCTTATTAATCCGATTAAAACTGTAAGATGTATACTTTAGATTTTTTTATATTAGGTCCCACAGTGATTTGTCACAGCACTTGAAAATAGATCATCAGTAAGAATATTGTTTCACTGCTTTTTCAGGCTAATAAGTCATTTTCAACGTTTGGACCAGTAAATTACCGCAACGATGAGAAATTAAGGCACTGTGTCCCATTTAAGCTGAGCCTTAGAGTTTCTAATCTAAAAAAAATTAAAAAAAATCCCCTCATGAGTCGGGGCAGCAGAGTCATGAAAATGTAGAAATGCTCTTTAATGCAAAGAGCTAAGAGTCCCAAATTAGGTTCAATGAAGTTTCTGGCAGTAATGGAAAAAATGTGAAATGTTTAAGGGGTGTGAATACTATTGCAATGCATTGTGGACAAAATTTGATGGATGGGTTCTAAAGGAAACTGAACAAAATATGTGATCCTGCTTTTTCTGTTAATGGTGTTGCTTAGTACAAAAATAAAAACAGAAACAAAAGTAAAGAACAGGAAACCTTTTTTTTACATCTTTATCATGCAGAAAGTTATTCATGACTGATGCAAAGTTAAAGAAAAATCTGAAATCAGCGAATTATTTTCAATAAATGCACCAAAACAAAGTATTGTGACAAACGTTTGGAAGGATGTCCAGTTATAAAGGCAGTTCTACCAAACACCAAAGAAATAGACTTAATAGAATCATCTAGAAAAATCTATGTGATCATTCTTTATTAAACACACTATGTATATGTTTTCCACTTCATATGGACGTATAAAAAGAAGCAGGTTGGAGTCGTTAAAGTATACCAAGAGTAGGCCTGGAGAACATAATGGCTCTTAATTTTACACTGCAAAAAACAGTGTCTAAACACAAGATAAAAAACTCTAAATCTAAAACAAAAAGCACTCAAAAACAAGAGCAATTATCAGTCAGCAGGATGATTTTCACTGTGTGAAATTGGCCTTTCAAAAAAGGAAATCAATTCTGAAAACAAGGACGATGAACTAACACTTCTAGATTGTCATTATTTTTGTAAGAACAAAATAATTTGCAGTGCATCCAAAGCTGTATACAATGACCACCAAACTTTGATGGTACTTATTACAGCCATTTTAAACTATAATCATATATATTATTCATATTATTGGGGGTTAAAAAGTAGGAGGCAGTTGGTAAAATGGTTGACTTGCTGAGAAAAGATTCTGGGTTCGATCCTGAATTACACAGATTCACCCTTTAGGCATTCATTTGGACGCTTGACTGTTTGTTTCTTTGTTTTCAGATGATGGACTCCAGTCCAGGATGTACCCTCCCCCTCTGACTCAATGGCTGTTAGAGAGAGAAACCAGCTCCCTACTACCCTGCAGGGACAACTGGGTAGAGACAATGGATTTATGACTATTCATTTTATCGTTGAATGCCCATGTTTCAACTGTAAAAATAACTTTTGGTTGAATCTTCTTAATTTGAAATGAATTTATTCATTCATTCAATCTTAAAACGTTTCAGAAATGACAATGGCATGTCAAAATCTCTTTTAAAGTTTGAGTGTGTGAAGTGTCAAACAGCAGTTTCATTTTTTAAATTTTAAACTATCATAAATTCTAGTCTTTTTATTTCTTTAAGTCTGGAGTTTGACGTTACCTTTGCTGGTCCCATCGGGCCCGCGGAGAACCGTGCACTCCTCTATGCTGCCAAACGGCTCAAACATTTTCCTCACATCTGCGTCCGTCTGCTGCTTTCCCAGCATACCCACAAACAGCTTCCTGTCTTCTGAGGGGAAGGAGGACGCCGAGATTGGAGGGGAACAAATCAGGATCATCCATATGGGATTAAGCAGAGAGGAGAAGATGTTTTATGAGATTATTACAACATACATGCATGAAGAGGGTGGACAACAGGGTGTTATGCCATAGATTGCCACCAGAGAGCAGTAAGGAGAGCAGCTCAGTAAACAAACAGCATCTGGCCATGACTCAAATGTTTGTCACCCACTGAGAAGCTGCTCTCTGTCTGTCTCTAAAGGATCAAACCAAAAATTTATCTGAATGTTGGAATCCCTCCACAAAAAAAAAAAAATAAAAATAAAATCTCCGCATTCACATTCCTCCGTGTTATTCTTTTGCACACTGAGACATCAGGAAGCTTCAGATACAATCAGTTGCACGGAGAAGATGTCACTGCCTGTCTCTCATTTACATACAGCTTTAAATGTCAGGGAGGCTGCAGATGAAAATGTGGTTTGATTAGAAACACCTGCCTGTGTGGAGCTTTGATATGAAGAGTTTAAATGCCAGATATTGACGCCTGCTAGTTTTGTTTTCTGCTATACAGAAAGATAATCAATGTGAAAAGGCAAATATATGGTAAAAATCTTTTTTTTTTATGAACTGCTTTAATATTTCACATTTCTTGGATACGGGGGCTGCATTAATGTCGACTGTCTTAATTAGAAATAATATAAAGTGTTATGTTGAATGAACCAAATGTCTCTCAATTATGCCAAAATCCATGATAATTTAACAGCCTGCTGATACTAATCTGTTAAACAGCATGCTGCCTCATCTATGAAGATTAAGATGATGATTTAAATGTAAAACCCAAGAAAGAAGTCTAATTCTCTTCAAATGATGTTAATACTAATACAGTTACATGAATATGACCTTTAGGTCAGAAGCTTTGCTTATATTGCTCATGTTGATCTGAATTGCCCTCAATTGACAAAGAAATTGTAATAAAGCCTACGCAACTGTTTGGTTAAATGTCTCATTATGCTGTAAACTTAAAAGACAACACCCCCTTCTATTAGGCAACAACAAGGTTATAGAATCAATTTGGATTGGAAATTTGTTTTGTTTTTTTTTTTGTTTTTTTTAGAAAAAATGGTAGAATTTGACTAAAATTGTTTAGTTTTCAGGTATGGATCTAATCTTGAAGCATATTCAGAAAACTGTGCATGACTCAGCTCTTGATTGTTAGTATTATTTATCCATTACAAAACATGGAATGTTGTGTGTTTAAGATCATCTTCCTGTTTGAACGCTCAGTGTTGTACAAGTTTCAGCCATGTGAGAAAACTGTTGCACTCAGAGGAAAATCCCTTTGTCACAATGTTCAGGAACATCTCAGGAACCACCACATCTTAAGACGACCATAAACCAGAAGCTGCTGTGAATTATAAAAAAACAAGTTTAACTTTATACCAATTTAGAGTGAGAAGGTACCGACTAAGGAAAAACACCATTGAAACCTTTCTCAAATTAGCAGCGTGGACAAACTGAATGCCTTCTGCAGAAAAGTTGAGATGCAAGTTGAGGTTCACTAACTGTCAAGTAAACGATTTGCAGCCAGGGCATTGCCTGAGAGGATGACAATACTAGAGGGTGGAGACTACTCCCGAATTCCTCACAC
>JAUZNJ010123047.1:0-18926 GCA_034780135.1 Jordanella pulchra
TATGTCTGTCTATATATTTCCTTCAGACATCCCTAATGATGGTAGGTTAAGTTTGAGGTTTTTTTTCTGGTAGTTAAAATGAACATCACTGCTCATTTGTTCCTGTTCTGTCTTTAACTTAATATAATTAAAAAAAAAAAAGACTGAGCAAAAATAGTTTGAAAATACTAATTTCTTCCAACCTTTTTGCTTCTTGATGACTTCAATGTGCAATACTTTTATCAAATGGAATTTCCTCCACTTTTTCCTGTCATACCTATACTGCACACCTCACCTTCATGCCTTGGGTGTACGGTATAGGTGTTGTTCGCAAACTTTTATAAGACAACAGCTGCAGTAAAAACCAAATTTTTCAAGTGCTATTATAATAAAAGATATTTTGAAGAAATTAAACGAAAGGACTTTGACTTGGTGGGTTAATTGTGTTCAATCCTTAATAAATTAATAAATAAGTATGCAGGGTAATGATGTGCCCCTTTTCTACTCAGAAGATAAATATCCAAGTTTCACATTAGGAATATTAACATCAGGGTACCATAAAGTTTGAATTCCAAGTTGGAAATTTCCAATCCTGACATATAAATCCAAAATGGCTGCTTTCCATATAAAACAGCAACAACCATTAAGGAACAAGATGCTACACTTGTTCTCTGCTTGAACTGCCAATATTAAGTAAGTCCCACAGCTTTCCCACCTTAAACCAAAAATACAGTTGTATTTGGTTTAATTTAACTCTCAAATCTCTTCTCATGTAGAACTCAGCACACGTGCCCATCAGGACTTGTTCATGGCTTTCTGTTCTTGATGTTCTATAGATTTTCACAACAGCACATCTATTCTTTTATTAATTTAATATGATCCACATGCTTAAACTCATGTTTTTGGATGCTGGTGCTTCATAGTTCTACATTAGTTATTTGTATTCACCTTAGTGTCAAATTCCTCCCTCAGCATGACTAAATTTAGCTTAAGTTTTAAATCTCTGGGTGCACAATATGAGCAATTTTAAGCTGCATTCATCCAGCTTTCTCTGTACATTTATACCGAACCACAGCTTCCTCGATGATATTGTGAATAGTTTTGGCTTTGAAAATGGCCAAGAGTCGCTGAAAACAACTCACTGATCATAGTGCCTAAAAACTTAAGACATTCAATACGCACTGACAGACTTAAAATACAATAATGATAAGGCAACTGTGTTATTCTCCTTAATTTTAGATCCAAGTTGCTTCTGTTTTTAGCAATTTGGTGTTTTCATTAATCATATTGTATTAAATCCATATTCTAATTGTTTATGTATGCAATAGATCTGTTTTTTGTTGTTGTTGTTTTTTGCTTGGTTTTTTGTTTTTACTGTTGTTTCTTGGGGTTTTGTTAATAAAACCTTGTTTAGTCGCAGCAGATGGCATATACTGAGCTTGGTCAAGCAGGAAGTTTCTTCCCGTTAAAAGGAAGTTGTTCCTCTCCACTATTGCCTCATGCTTCCTGGGGATTCTCATTTTCAAGATCACTGCTAATTCAGTGACCTGATACAATCCGTTGGGATTTCCTTGATAGACAGCTTTACTGACAGTAAATGATCGAGTAGATATGCATGCATTGTGATGGGTTGCATGTGATATGGTCTATATAGACCTTATTTTTAGGTGGATTAAAATGGACTGCTATCATCTGAATTGAAAATGGACTAAATATTATTTTATATACTGCATATGATAAGAATATATTTATTGTCAACCAGTGTGTGATGGATTTGATTTATTAATAGTTAAAATAAAAAATAGGCCTAAAAATTCACATAAATTTTAAATCATGACTCAAAGTTCCAAATTCCAATATGCCTGACTTGCTTCCAGTAGGTGGTGATTGAAAATTATAAATTTGTTGCCAAATTTTTTTAATTAATTTCTCATCAAATGAAAATCTTGAATTGCACTGTGCATACCTCACTAGCAGTCATCTTACTATGGTGTTTAAGTACACCAAAAAAGAAAGAAAAGGCATTGATACAGTTTTTATTGCAAACAGAAGTCTGCAGGATCCAGATTATACAAAATGCACTGATATATTTGCTGCTACAGATCAAATCAAGCCACAGCAAAGACCAAGTGTGTCAAACAGTAGATGGTCTAATCTGTTGACATGGGAATAGAATAAGCCTCCATTTCGTACCAGGTTGCACATATGCAACACACACACACCACACCGACTGTGTAAAGTCAGCCTAAGGGAGAGACCTGTCACTTGAAAATCCCAGGTTGAATTGACAGTTGTATGATCTTCTATTCCACCCTGTCCAACCAATTCTTCTGCACAAGTGCACAGAGGAAGTCAACGTCAAATCTTGTGGTGCAGTGAAGATTAAGTTACTAAAGTTTACACCAGATAGATCTAGATGAACTAGAAATGTGTGGTGTAAACATAAACTAATAATTATGCTATTGACACCAAGATTTAAAGTTATACTTTAAAAGGCAGAGAAAATTCTGGAAGAACTTCTGTTTGGTAATAAGACATACAACATAGAGCAACCTCTTTTCCAGCTGTTGCTGCACACTTCCAGTCAGCTGATTGAAAAAAAGAGTGGAAGTTTCTTTTAATTTTTTTAAATGCTTAGATATTGGACAGCCATGGTTAAGAAACTGAATTAGTAAATGAACACTGAACATCTTTTTTTTTTTGCAATTTTTAAATTGGTTGACAAGCTTTTAATTTCCTTATTAAGATTGGTGTAATTACAATGATGCTGTTGTTTTTTCACTCCAGATTTTATCTTGAGGATTTGTTTTCACCCCTGGTCTATTTCACAGTGAATGAAGCATCTAACTAAGAGAACGAAAAGACCACACTGTTGTGCAGCTTGGTTCATAATTCATAAACACTGCATGTGTTTTCTTTCATGTAGATTGTGTGTGCAAATATTTCTTACAGGATTTCTTCCACGTTCATAGATCCTCCCACATCATTTAACTCTAAAACATACCAACATTCTCCAATTTCATGCAGCTTTTAACATGATTTTGTCAATGTTTTAAAGTAACCTTCATTCATTTTTTTATTTTACCCCTGCTGTACCTTATTTTAGTTCTTCACTACTTAAGTTACTAGAAATGTAAATTCAGTGTTAAATTTCGGTTTAATGCTGATGATGGCATCCAACTGTGAGTCAAATAAAATAAACCCACATTCATAATGATGATAAGAAATAAGAAATAAGAACTTTATTCATATTCTTGAAAGGGAAGTAAAATGACTTTCAAAAGTCATCAAACCCCTTTCACATTTCCAAATGTACTCATAAAAAAATACAATTTATTATGTATTCTATTGTCAGTTTATGTAATACCCAAACAAAAGTACACTTCTTTGGAGTTAAGGGAAAAGGATACATGGCAACTGTGGCTTCTGTATCAATTCAGGTCCACTTACTCAAAAATGTGTTTTCAGTGCAATTATTACAGCTTGTTTTGGGGGTAACCTTCTTCCACTTTATCCACCCTCTATAGCTTGTAGGTTTTAATTAAAAAAAATGTCTTATGGCTTTCTATTAATAATGGCTTACACTTCTTTATACTCCTTTTCCATAAAAGTTTGCAATTGTGACATTTTCTCTTTTTGTTAGCTTGAACAAAGCTCCATAAGAAGCTAAAATGTTGAGCTATTGCTCTATGAACTGGCCCTGCTTCAAACTTCAGCAAAGCAATACCACTGACCTGTCATAATAGTGGATGTTTCCTTAGACTTCTTAAAGAAAATCCTAAGGCCTTGAAGGGACAGCTGGATCTATCTAGCTGGTAGCTTTAATCCTGCTTCCAACTCGTAAAAATCCATGTTTTTATTTATGATAAAAACAGATTTAAAGATGTAATGGATTTAATACTGCAAAGCCGTTATTCTCCCTAACCAGCATGATTAACAACTGGTTGATTCTCACCTGATCGGAACTTGTTCCGGATGAGAAGTGACCTCTCCGAGGCCAGGAGAGTCATGGCGGAGCGCAGAAAGGGGAGTGAAGCCAAAGGAAAGAGGAATTTCCTGGTAACCGGTCTGCCAGGTGGAATGGGCTACTATCCTTATGTCTCTCACTGATAAAGGAAATTAAGAAAGAGGCATGTTAATCCACTGATAGGGAAATATATTGATAGACGCACACACAGAAATTGAGATGTCTTAGACCCACAGGTTGACTGAACTCTAAGGCGAGCAGCTCTGGAAGCAGCAGGCGTCCCTGCAGACAACCTGTCATAATCATACTGAGTGTCACAGAGGCCTATACCCACAGTGAGAGACAGAGCTAACAACACACAAAATTAAACAGACAAGAGGCAAAGCTATGAGCCAGGAAGAAGAAGAGGACAGCCAAGTCTGGATGAGTGACAGAGACAGAAAGCCCTGCAGATCATGAGACATCAGGGCTCCGAGGAGCCTGATTGTGATGGACAAACATGAAGTCACAACACCTACAGCATGCCACCACATACCTACACACTGACAGCATCTTGTTTGCTGAAAGAAGAGGGGCTGACTTAAACATAGTGAGCTGAAAATCTACATAAACCCCATCAGTACGCGTACACACACAACCTATTAACAATATTGATCCGAAATAGCCGCCAGCAGAACACCCAAAGGAAGCGTGTTTGAGTGTACAAACACACACACATGCTGTGGATAAGCTGATGTGATGCATACTAATTCAGCCGGCTGCGTTTCTCCTGGTCCCTATTTCCATAAATACACACTAACTTTGCTTATTTATGACACAAAGGGTCCAAAATGAGGCCACTCGCTCATTACTGCCATCAAGCAGCAAGAAGTTGATTGAGATTTCATGTCTTGCAGAGGCAAGGCTTCACTGCAGGGCACTGAGGTACAAGAAGGAGCTGCAAACTCTGAGAGAATAAAAGCAAGAGAATGAAAGAGAATACTTACAGGAAGAGGGAGAATTGAGTCTCTCAGGGGAAATTGGAGTGGATTTAAGATTAAATTGAGAGAGATGCGAGTCGGAGTGAAGAGAGAGAACTTCGTAGTGCGCTTAATGACACTTTCTCTCTTTCATGTTCTTTTCATGTCTTTTTTTTCGTCCCGTTTCCACACTTTAGTTCTTTGTCCTGAAGGTGCAGAAGCGAGGAGAAGGTTCTGCAGTTTCTCTATCCCCTCACTCTGTAAACTTCTCTCTCTCTCTCTCTCTCTCTCTGTCCTGTCCACCCCTAAAGCATCCCAGATTCTTGGTGCCAACTGTGAGGGACTGTCAAATCTCACCCCCACCCCCACTTTATGACCTCGCCTCCCACCCTCACCCTCCTCCCTCAAAGCCAGTCGCCCTCCCTTGACACCTGCTGGCTGCTTGACAGGGGCTCAAAGACAACCAAGCTGCTCTCATGTTTGTACTTGACTTTGACAGGAGCAGAACCTCAGATAAAAATTAGTGCAGTTCCTTTAATGCAGGGAGCTGAAACGGCATATAATGTGATGGATAGGAAAGCGAAACCAGTATAGGGAGACGGTTTATTACACAGCAACAGGAGAAGCCCAGGAGTGGTTTGGAATCACATCAAATTATGTGCTGCAGCAGGACTGCAGGCTCATATGCTCCTGTCAAGATACCTTTGGGTCACCCGGTAAAGTGATTTAGTAGTGTGTGTACATGTGAGTGTGTGTTTGGCACCACAGAAAGTCACAGGTCAGTAAGTCGGCACACTTTACAACCTCTACCTACACCCACGGCCAGGCAAAATCACCTGAGCTTCACCTATGGTGTTCAAGCTCACCTGGGGGAAGCCAGCAAGGGAGGGTTTGCCTGTATGTCAACGCTCACACTTTTACATGTGTTACTGTAGGCTGACGGAGGGAGGGGTGGAAAAGTGGGGTAAGTGAGTCTGTAGCTAGAGCACCTGTTCCTCCAGTTTGATAGACAAGCCGATGTGTGTGCTGGTTCAGCAGGTCACAGAAAAGAGAGGAGGGAGACGAAGAGTGTGACAGAGAGAGGACGGTGAGGTGGAGAGGACAAAGTATCATGCTGGTTGGTTAGGAGAAGGGGTCCCAATAGAGAGGAAAAAGGTCTTAGATCCATTTTATTTGATGTAAATGTCCACTAAACAGAGAAAGCTGAGCAGTGATAAAATGCTTTGCAATAATGTTCATATTCCTTGAACTTATTCAAATTTTTTATAATAAAAACAAAAACCTAAATTCTTTGGTATTGTAGAGATATATCAAGTAAGACATATTTGTGAAATGTTAGAGTGTGGGTTTCAACTTTTATTTATTTCATGTGTATTTAGCCCTTTACCTGGATACCACTGAATAAAATCCATCCATCCATCCATTAACTTATTTTATGTCAGTATCGCATTGGAAATGGCAACATACTGAATAGGTTGCATGGACAAACACACACTTAAGAAAATTTTAAAAAACAAAGTTTTGCACTGTTAAAAAAAAAAAAACAAACAAACTTGTGTACCCTGAGAGAACCGAAGATTGTAATGAAGGAAAATTAAAACCCCACATTACATTAATAAGCCCCTCTTTGGTCAAATAATACCAAAACTGTACTTTTTGATCTTCGATCTGCACACATTCCTACTATGATCGATAGTTGTGGCAGCATTATGGTACAGGAATGTATTCAGCAGGGACAAAGAGGTTGGTCAGTGTAAATGGGAAGATGGATGGAGTAAAAAAAAAACATGACAATCCTAAATGAAAACCTTTTAGAGGCTGTTAAAGACTTGAGTGGAGTTTCTCCTTCCATCAACACAAAAACACCAACTCTACATCCGCTTAGATGTTAGAGATGCTTCTCTGGAAGATTTGTAATTCTAATTGCCATGTTAGAGTTGAATAGATGTGGTAGAGGGTCCCAGGTTACAAAATAAAAGAAAACAAGCCCCACCTCTGTTATTTTGAAAATACATTAATAATAATGTCTCATTTACTTTTGACTTAATAATTCCCCTCTACTTTGATAAGAATTTGTCAAGCACAAAAAATCATAATGAAAAAAAATTAGTTTCCTTCATGATCTGACAAATTGGAAAACAATTAATGGGTGTTAATACTTTTACAAGGCACTGCAGCTCTGCATACTCCAATTAAGGTTGCCATGGAACAACTAATGAGGCACAAACTGAATGGGAGCCTCACTTTAATAAATCTCCACAGATAAAACCACTCTTTCAGATATCATCCACCCACTGTGACTGTGTTAGTCTGTAAACCTTCTCCTCTCATGCTCTGAGAGTGCATTTGTCAAACACTCTCACGAACGAAAGACATTAATAACACCGACAGCAGAGGATGAGAGACACATTATTGTTAGAAAGGTGATGTAATCGCTTTTCCTCTCTGGTTCTCCACCCCAGCTATGCCCTCTTCCTCTGCAGCCGGGACTCCCTTTCTGATTAGCACCTGTTACCCCCCTTCTTTCTCTCCTTTCCATCCCCCCCACATGCAAACAGACATGCACATGGATGCACGCTCAAACTCTGTTGGTGTTAATCCTGCACTGTGTCCGTCGAGGAGGAAGATTGGCATAGAGTTAATCTATTCCCTCTGAAGTATCAAATTTCTCTATGTGATTCTGGGCTCTTTACGTGATGAGGGTAAGAAAAAACATTGGACTTCTAGGTGATGGAATAGTTTCAGATATGAAGAATTCGGTTGTTTTATACTTATAGGTTTCTCCTTTGATTCTGCAGAGCGTAGTTTGAGCTCTTCAATGGCTACACAACTGTAAGTATCCTTCCACCATTTGACAGCATACAGATAATGAGGCAAACAGACGCAGCTCATCATTAGTGTAAGTGCGCCCCCACATGGATTAGCTGTGCAATAACAGGTGTTCATGTTAGGAAAACATTAATGATTGGTTTGCTCATAATCATTATGTCTCTCAGTGGTTATAAGCATATTTTCTGATGCAATGCTGCAGGTAGCTGAGAATGCACAAAGGGCCAACATGTGATTTGGAGGCCAGTCTAACACGCTATATTACATCTGCAACATCTTTCTGCTCATTCATCACTGGGTGTATTTTCAACCCTCCCCCTGTTCCCTTCCTCTACCTTTATCACTTCAATCACTTGGCAATGTGCCTCGTGCCACTCAGGGGGCTTGCTGGCCGTTTCACTTCACGCAACCCAAACACACTCCTACTACTCAAGCTCTCTCATTTCAAACACGCTCTCTGTCCGTCATCCATCTGTCCATCAGTTGCTGCTCTTTGAAGCTGGGAGCAATCTGGATCTTCACACACATGGAGGCCCAGATTCTGCACAATGCACCAGCTGGACTGCTGATGCCACACACTCAGCCTGCTGAATATTCCCCATCACCGCACTGGGAGCACCTTCTAGGGTTATTGTTGCAGCAGTTCCAGCAGTGTCAATTACAGGGGACAAAATCTGTTTTGTGTCAACTTGTTCCCTTTCTTCCTGACAGAGCTGTGGTAGTTTAACGGCTGAACCCTCAGAGGCCCCTCTGCAGTGCAAATGCAGCACTTTCCCTCTGTATTGACTCTGTCAATGGCTTTGTTTGAGGTGAGGGACTAAAAGAAAGAAAGGAATTTTAATGAATTTCCCAAAAATTGGTGAATTTGATACCATAGAGCAAATACTGATGAATCAAGGCTGAACTTGCACGGAGCACAATTTGGATTTATACACACTAAAAAAGAAATAATGGATAAAAGGCTTCTGCTTTAATAAGCAAGTTATAAGAAATCCATGATATGTACCAAACATTCAACAACAAAATCACGTCAGTACATGACTGTGAACTGAAGGATCTTTTTTGCTTTTTTTTAAATAACACTGAAAAGTGAGGCGGAAATGTGTATTCAGCCCCTTGGTATACTTCTCAGAACTGCTTTTCACAGCAAACACAGCTTTGGGTATTTTGGGATTATATACTTAGAGACAGATTTCTTAGCACAATATTAAAAGCCAAGTCACAGTCCTGCGGGAAAAGCATTTGTGATCTGACTTTTTACAATTCAAATTCCTAATTAGTTTTTAGGTCTGAACTTTGATTAGGCCATTCATTTCAAAGAGAAAACATCTGCAGGACTTCCAACATGCTTCCCAGGGCCTCAGAAAGGAAGATAGTCCCAAGGAATCGTTGTTTGTCCAGTCTGTTGTTTCATGAACAAAAACATTTAAAACAGAAGACATCTTTAGCAAATAGTATTTTCCCGCACTATGTATTTAATACAAATACCCTGAATTCAGTTTGCCTTTTGACTACATTCAAATTTACTCAAATTAACCAGTATTTCTGGATACATATATGTTGCCTTTTTTGGCATTTGCTTTGATTTAAAAGTAAATGTTTGGCGTTGTGGTGTCAGTTTATTCTTTTTAAATTTACCAAATAAGGTGCTTCCTTGCTGATTTAAGGCAACACATTTTTGACTGTTTCAATAATAATATCTGGTTTGGGGATTTTAGCAGAACAAATGTTTGCTTTTCTCCATCAGTAAACTGTCTATTATGGCTTTGCAAAAATGACCTTTACCAAACTCAAACAGCAGGTCAGAGCATCTCTAACCATGAAATGATCAGCTGAAAAATGAGAAATGGGACGACCATCGTGGCCCAGTCAGGTCATTTTAGCCATTCTGTGTTTAAGGGCTAATCTTGAGCTCAGCTCTGTTAGGCTGCAAGGCTTAAATTGAGCAGAAAATTCAAGAGTACCAAAAACAGAGGGCTGCCGTCTTAACTCAATTACTCTCTAAGTGCAGTCCAAGTGGCCAGCTTGCACACTCAGCCATTCACCATCTTTAATCATTTCTTATCACAAAGATCCATGCAAAGACTTCTCTTTGGTGATTAATGTAGTGGAGAAAATCAAGGCCGGGGATTAGCCTAAATTAGAGGAGATACGAACCCTTGCTCCAGTGCTTGTTATCTTAACGAGTTTCATGTCATTCAGAGGAAAATTTGAAGGAAAATAAGGAATAAACATTAGATCTGTAGAGAAGTTAGATGAAGAAAATGTAAATTATAAGAAAACCAATAAGACGATCATGAAAAACAACAAAGGGAAGGGTTCAAATATTTTATTCCAATAAATTAACAAAATTCACATCTAGAAAAAAATCTGATATAGAGTCAGAATAACTTAAAAACATTTGGTCATAAATCAGAACAGTCACTGAAACAAAAACAAAAAAAAAGATTTCCCCCTCAATTTGTGAAAAAAACTGGATTCTGATTCAAATCAAACAAGTGCAAACAACTCACAGTGTCTCTGATGGTAGGAAAGATCACATCTTTCATACGAGATAGTGCAGAAGAGCAGCTTTTACAAATAGTTCTCTTTCTATGTACAACTAAAGCAGAAATATGTTTAGACTAAATAATCTTTCTTTTCTGAGCACTTTAGGGATTTTTCATAGATTGCATGAAAACGCTTCTTTACATGTTCATAATTTAAATAGCATTTAGACTTTTATGAGCTTTCCCCTTATTTAAAAAAAAAAAAACATTATGCCTTACTTTGATTTTGGCCCATTAATTAGAATGGGAATAATGCGCATTCATGTACTTTAGATCTAAACTGGAATAAATATTGAAAGCTCCCTTCTTTGAATGTCAAGGTTTAGACCCTAAGTGGCGATGATCGTCCCTTCCTTCAGTTTGCAGTGTCCACCTCAGACTCAGAGTTATCCAGAGTGGATACAGTAGAGCTGTACCACTCGGCGCTCTCCTCTTCCTCCTGCGCACCTCCTCTGCCAACGTCTCCTGCCCTGTCTCCTCTGTCTTTTTTCTCATTTAGCATTTCCACAGCCACCTGGTGAAACGGGTGTTTGCGTTTAGTGTGTCGTCGCAGGGTGTTGCGCTCGGCGAAACGTGTGTGGCAAAGCTGGCACTGGTAGGGTTTCTCTCCGGTGTGTACCCGCTGATGGCGCTGCAGTTCGCCGGCCTCCCTGAAACGCTTGCTGCAGATGGGGCACACAAAGTTCCTTTGGCCTGTATGAATGTGCTTGTGTCTCTGTTGAAAGAAATTATAAACTTTCATAACAGTTTTAATGTGTTTAGAATGTATCACTCATTAAGCACTCATACCTTCTACAAACAACCACAAACTTCAACATATTTAATTGTGATTTTATCTGATATACAAGAACATAGTCCTGTATATATACAGCTGAAGGAAGAAAGCTGATGGTATTTTTTTGTTTGTTTTCTATTAAGGCATATCAGCTAAAGATAACAAAGAATGTACAGTAAACCATATGGTCTTTATAGTGGGCTGCAAGAAGAAATATAAAGTAAAAAAATTAAAAATAAAGAAGCATTTTGCCACTAGTCACAAGGCAATTAGAGACACAAAGTGTGAATGGAGATGCTTTGGTCAAATGACATCATAACTACACATATGGCTTTTATGCAAAAATACTTTAAGCAGGAGAACATGCCAGGAAAAAGGATAATATAAATTTGAACCACCATGCTTTGATCACTTAAGATGTAGGAGCTGTACTTCACAGTAGCAGATGCATTTTTTATCTTTTGGTAGCAAGAAAAAGAGCATTTTTTTCTTGTTAGGATATTTCATTCAAAATTGCTGGGAGGTCGTCATGTTTCCCTCACAACTGAAGCTTTCATGTTTCACATTTACCAACATTAGGTGGCATTAATGTTTAAACTGTTCCAACATAATCCAAAAAACAGCTCTATATAAATATAATGATGGGCAAGTGGTTGAAAGTTTGGCACTTTAATAAGCTACAGCTGTATAGACTTAGTGGTATAAACAAAAGCTTTTTTGAACCAACCCTAAGTTTAGAGCTTATGGGAGGAGGAAGAGAAAGAATATTCTGGAAACCAAAAGATTATTTTTTTTCTTAAACAAATGATCAGAAAAAACTTTATTTTTGGAGAAGTAGAGCCCACGGCTTGATATCTTTGTGCCTCCAGTGGTGGGTAGGAAATAGCAGCCAAATCATAGTCTGCAATCACATTCACTGATGAGGAAGCAGATTTGCTGTATTGTCACAAGCATCCGGACTCTGAAAAAACATCAGTGCTCCAAATTAAGAGGAAAATAATGTGATCTGGAAGAGGTAAAGAGTTGTAATGTCCCACGGTAATATCCACTGGGAGTTTAAATGAGATTTGTAGAAAAGCAGTAAGAGACACACTGAGATAGATTATGGTGCATCTTGGTAACATCTGATGGATTTTATGTTAGATTTTTATTCTTTGAGCTATGAGCCCTGTCAAGAGGTAAATAAATAAATAATACGCCTAGCAGGTATATTCCTTCTACTTAGCATTTCAAACTTTTTGTTGTGATATACATACAAATTTTACTGCTCACTGTTGTGTTGCAGCAAGAAGGTCCTGCGTTTGAATCCCTGCCTCGGGTTTTTCTGCATGAAGCATGTTTCATGCATGTTCTCCTGCTGGACATAGGCACCAACCCCCTGACAGAAAAGTGTTAGGGCATCCAAGTGTGGATGTTTCTAGAAAACGTTTATATTTCTATTATTAGAAACAGTCTGCCATGTCCGGTCTTTTCCCACATCCAACAAGGTTTTCAGGATTGCTTGTATTTAGCTCATCAAAAAGGTCTCATCTGACCGGAACTCCATCTTCAGCTTTGTAGTTAAATGCATTACCTTCAAGTTTCCATCAAAATGATTTTTTTTTTTTTTTTTAAAAAGAAACATCCAATAGTAATAAAAGCTAGAAATCACATAAGGCAGAGCTCAGGCATTGCAAGATCCTACCAGCTCTGTGATGGCTTCTTCTCTGAGTTACAATTCTTAGATTAAGTTGACAAAACAGGTAAGTTAAAAAGTTCCTAATGTTAACAGAAGGTAAGCTGATACCATAACGTGGCACAAGCATGTGGCTGCAGGTTTGACATGTTATTCTTTAAGTTTGTTATTAGGAAATTAATGAGGTGTCGTTTTAGTCTGTGTCAAAACTGGAGCAGCAGCTCATTATTTACAGTACACGTTAGCTAATCCGTTTTTCTGTATTTGGCAGACTTGGCAAAATGCTGGCAAAAAGTACAGTGAGTGTGAGTGCAACACCAACTTGATGGGAGGAGTTAAATTATAGCAATTTTCCTTAGCTTTCAAGCATAGCTTTGATCTTCCATGAGGGCCATGTATGTGTATGACTGGTTTTGAATTTGACTTTACAAAACTAATTAACATTTTAAATCCACTTCACAACTGTGCAAACCTTTCTGTTGTCCCTACATCTAAAATTCAAGCAGAATTCTTTCGTTGTTTGTAAAATAAGAAAAAAATGATGGAATCAATCAAGGGCATATGGAGTTTTGCAAGTCATTTTAGATTGAACGTGAGGAAATAAGGATAACAGAAAAAGGTCAAGAAGAAGAGGACTAAAAAGAAGGGGAAATGAGTGAACTAGGACTTTTTAATTATGCTACTTTCAAAATGGCTAAATAACTCTTTGTGAGCTCAGGTAATAATTTAAGTGAAGAAGAAAGACTAAAATGTCTGCTTTTTCTTGTCTGGATTAGTAAGTTGACACTAGAAATTAGCAGACATAGAAGTTAGTTAAAAGACAGATTTCTGATATATGTGAAAAGCTAAAGTGATTGCAAATTAATCAAAAAGGATAAACATTAGCTGCATCTCTTCCTCTGAGATTGTTTCTGCAAACCAAATCACTGTAATGACTTGAAAATAACACCTGATGAGCATTCTGCTGTGTGTCACGAGACGCAATGGTTACCTGCAGATGGCTGGAGCGTTTGAAGGCTTTGCCGCACTGCTGGCAGACATGGGGCTTCTTCTGAGAGTGTGTGATGGCATGCCGCTCCAGGTCGGAGAGGTAAAAGAAGATCCGAGGGCACAGCTGGCAGCACAGCACCCTGCGAGAGCCCAGGTTGGTAGGAGACTCCGCCGGAGAGAGGGGGTCCAGAGCGTCAAGAGAGTCCAGCTTGCCCGACGGAAGGAGGGGTCCAATGGGAGGTGAAGGAGAAGGAGGTGGGGGAGCTGTAGTGTTAGAGAAGTAGAGATGATCATCCAGAGGAAGATGCTCTGAGTGGAAATCTGAGGAGCCAAACTTCAATTCTGAGGATGGCGACCGGGCCTCTGCCTCGGAAGGGTGTAGACTTGAGGGGTCACAGGTCGGAGAGTATGACTGTGCAGAGGGGGCTGCAAAAGACGATGGCTTGCTGTTTTCACTGGTGACTTCTTCAATAGATATGGCTTCGCTTCCTGGGTTTGATTGAGAGTAGCAGATCTGAGTTTGGATGGCTGTGCTGAAGGAGCTATCCTGCAAACCGACGGTGGGGGGAGGGACAGTGAGGGAGGTGAGGACGGGGCCAGAGGTCACGTTATCAACACCTGACAGGATGAGAGGTGAGTTGCTGGGTTCCAGTCTGATTACAGGGTTAGAAAAATTGGAAAGAGGCGATCCGAGTGCATTGATCTGACCCGAAGACAAAGGAAGAGAAACTTGACCTGAGGCTGTGGTAACCTGGGACAGCTGACCAGTCGAGGGGTCCAGTACAGCAATGGGGGTGGAGGTAGAGGAGGAGTCTGTAGATGTGGAGGGTACAGAGGAGAGGAGAAGCAACATGGGTGTGGAAGCACCCGGTGAGGTCACTGAGAGGGGAAGTGAGAGACCAACTGGAGGTGGGGAGAGCTGAGGGGAGGAGGAAGACAGGAGGAGAAGAGGAGCGCTGGTTGAAGTGTTGGTTAAGATTTGAATAGTTGGACTGGAGAGTGATATCCCAGATGAAGGGGTCACTGCTGGGTTGGTAGCCTCCTGAGCATCTTTAACATTCAGCTCTGCAGCAACTGAAGCACTAGAGTTAGTCATCAAACTTATCTGATCACTTCCTTGAGGTGACAGGTCGCTGGCAGGAAACTCACCAGAAGGTGCATCTAGTGCATTCTCTAAACTTTGGCTATAGCTTGGACCTGCCAAATTTGATGACCCGTCTTCCTCTTCCTTCTGTACCAACTGAACCTGATCCGACTGTTGATCCCCTAAGATGGAGGCATCAATTTGCGGCACTTTGAGTCCGTCCGGACTGAGAGTATAGGGGATTCCTTGGTCATCAATAAGGAGAAGGTTTTCATTGTCTTCTCCTGGAGAAGGGGGTTTAAGGATGCAAGTAGAAAAGTCCACAGAGCCCTCATCACTGTCTCCCTCCACCATGTCTCTGTCTCCATCTCCCTCAAACTCATCCACCTCCATTATCAGGGGGCTGGCGCATCCCGAATCCTCCAGAAAACGCCCATAGATCCTCTCTTTTGTCTTAGGTAGACTCAGATCCAGCGGCTCCATCTGTTCCTCCATCTCTGCTTCACCGAATGTTCTAAAAGACGTGGTGTTAACTTCTTGCTCTATTGGAGGAATATTATGCTCAACTGTTTTCTCTGTATGTTCCTCTTTAATCCAATGATGGCTCAATACTTTAACTGCATCAGTGCTGGAGGTTAGATCAGTGTCTGACCCATCCATGTGTGTGATTTTAACTTTTCTCTCTGCTGCAGCATCTTCACTGAACTCTTCTTTTTTCCAGACAGCTGATATGGGGACTTGATCTATGCTGCTCTCTGTGAAATCTCCTTCAGCAGAAATCACAGAAGTTTCACTAAACTGTGACCCACAACAGTCTTTGGTTGGGCTGATAGCACAGTTTATGATTGGCCTATTGCACTGAGGGGGGACAACAATTCTTATCCTTATTGGTTGCTTCCCCAGGACCGGCACCCCAGGCTTCACTGTAATTGGCTGCCCAATCCCAGCAATCTTACTGGTTTCCTGAGAGACCGGCTGAGATGTCCCGCCCACCTCTGCCTGTTCCCCGTTGACTGATTGAGCATCTCGCCTGATGATGGTCACCGCGCTTCTGACTGAGCGAGACTTGATGTTACCCGGTTTGGTACTGGGCGGGAATTTTTTATCCTTTGGGTCCAAAACGACCTCTGTCACAGGCTCCGGTGCCTCTGCACACTGGCTGCCATTTTGGACTTTCAGGCTGCCACTTGTTAGGACTGAGGCCAACTGAGAATCCATTTTGGGGCATAACTATTCCTATTTTATAAAATATAAGAAAAGAAATGAATAGGGATTAGAAAATTTGGATGCCAGCATAAATTTAAAAGCAAACACCTTTTAAAAATGACTGAGCTAGAAACACAAACTGCATAACTATATTTATTATGATGATTTATATTATTATTAGAGGGTAGAGCCAACATTTACCACCAGTTCTGAATATTTACAATATTCAAATCATGGTGTTTTATTTCTCAAAATGAATAAGGAGCGACGCATATTATGTAACATGCATCCTTCTAATATTTCTCCGGGAAGAGGGTTGTAGTATTCTTAATTAAGCCTAACCATATTTCCGACAGAGAGGTTAGACTGAACTCGAAACGCCACGGAGTCAAGGATTTACATTTTCCAGCACCATTCAATCACTTGAATGCAACACAAATAACGTTTCATGTAGATTTCGCGTCAGAATATAATTGGGATTCATCTCGAAATCATGTATATTGCTGCTCTAAATTATTACCCAGAATAAAACCAAGGAGAGCAGTCCAGAGAGGACGCCATTACGCACAGACCTAGGTCCGAAACGCCAATATGTTTATTCTAAGAGTGCGTGTGCGCTCTGACAGCTGTCGGACCTGGGACAGCAGCATCACAATCACGTCAGTCGGAGCGGAGAAACGTGTCAGTTCGCGGCCGCAGCGGATCCCGTCCTCCTCGGCATCACAGCTTCCTCGGACCTACAGCCAGCCATTTTACGGAACCGAGGGTCCGAGCCACCGAGAGCGCAGCTCCGGGGAGGGGGAAACTTTCCCAGCGCGCTGTCCACCTAATTCCTGCTTCTGCTAGTCCGAGAGCCACCGGCGCCTGGCTGGACATACATACATTTAAAAACGCTGCATTAAAAAAAAAAAAACTATACTCCACCCATACCCTCGCTGCATTGGGACTGGCTTACCCGAGCTGTGGATATTTCCGGAGGACCAAATATGACTGTGCAGTGTAAAAAAAGGGTGATGCTGCGAATGCTGAGGGAGGGAGGGGTCAAAAGGAGTTGCTATGGTGTCGCAGCCTACCGGGTCCGAGCAGTAGCCATGTTCAGCCTATGAGTACTGTTGAACCTGCAGCACAGGAGGGCTTCATCGTGTGCCATTAAAGAGCCAGACAGCGCACCATTTTTTTAAAACATCGTTTTTCTCTTTATTTCAAACATCAAAAACATAAAGCTCACAAGCCCTGCAGGCTTGTTGTGTCAGACTCAGCAGCAGAAAGGAAAATATCTCACAGTGAAATCTATCACATAGTCTGTTCAAGCATGATAGATGTTCTACTAATTAACTTTACATACTGACAGTTTTTGATATGAGGTGTGGATATATTCCTCAGCGGAGCACTGTCCGACACAAGTGATCAAGGTGAAGAAGTTATCCGTCAGTTACAATCCTGTTTATAGGGCTTATTGTCCACGAAAAGTCTGGAATTTGGTTTTAATGTATTTCAGGTATAGAAAACGAGGTCTAAACATTATTTCCATCTACTAACCTACTTATCTTTTCATCGGTTTATCATCCATTAAGCTCTGCAGAAACATATCTGCCATAAATTTTGCATTTACTCATGATATTAAAGAGTTCCCAGTCCATTTGCTAGCCAGCTACACTGTGTGCACTGAGTGCCTTATAATGCAAAATTTGATATCTGACCTGGAGTCTCCTATTTGGAGCTACAGGTCTAAAATCTAATGTTTTGCTTGCAGTTTAACAACGATCAGTCAGTTGAATAGCAAACATTCATAGGTAGATTGTTCTACGCTGCAGAGATGCTTTAAAACAGTTTGTAACTAATGAAGCTGAGGGCCAATGTGAACAGAGGCTCACCTCAGGTTCTTTTCAAACTAGAAATACATCACAATAAAAGCAAGGTAACTCAAGGTGCAGCAAGATTGGTGTAAGGTGTGGATTTAATAATGGTGAGAAATAGAGCAGTAGGCCTAAACCAAGGATGGTAGTTTAAACTTATGTACAATAACTGTTACAAACCTAACAGATGTTTCACAAAGAATAGCAGAACAAGAAAAATAAAACACATGAACTGTACTGAGTCTCCAGGAGGAGTTATTAAACTGATGCTTGTCTCAGTGGGTTGAGATCAGATATGTTAGGTGGTCACTCTACGTCACCCGGCGCACATGATTCAATCTCTGAGACCAGCCGATGTGGAAAGAGTTTATACTGCAACCATGTGGGCTCTGAAAAAAAGAAACAAAAGCAAGATTGCAAATCATTTACATTCTGAAGTCAGACCATTAGTATGCTTAAATGTACTCTAATCTCAGTATAAATCCAGAAGGTTCTGTAGAAGTGGTTAAAGAACCCAAACAAACAGCACAGAGAAGACAAAGTGACAAAAAGCAAAGTTAGGACGCACACCTTTAAATCTACTAATATCTTCTTCTTTACACAGGAGTAAAGAGAATCATAGTAATTCTGGAGGAGGTGCAGAGATCACAAGTTCCTTTTAAATAAAATTAATGAGCAAAACTCTGCAACCCCTCGCAGGCCAATGCTCTAAATAAAACATGAATTCATAGGTTGTTATAAAATCACAACTGTATTAATAACAATAATTAATACTAAGAAAAACAATGGTTCAGTCACTATGGTGGAGTATTAGGCTAACTTTTAAAAACAATAATAAAAAGGAAGTTTGTTTATTTTTTTCCTGCTGAGGCTTATTTAAAGTTGAAAAAAAGTGGAAAAATTTAGCTTATATAAGGAATGTAGAGATGACACTGGCACATAAACATGCTTCAGCCATGCCTTATGACTTGACTTGACTTGACTTAGACTTTTTATTGTCATTTTGTATCCACAGAGTGCATACAGAACGAAATTTCGTTGCATACAGCTTATGAAC
>JAUZNJ010123058.1:0-11094 GCA_034780135.1 Jordanella pulchra
TCAGGGTCCTCATGAAGAAGAGGCGCTGGTGCGTCTCTTGATGAGTTTGGAGCAGCTGGTCGTCCAGGTCAGGTCCTCTGAGATGTGGACTCCCAGGAACTTGAACTCTGACCGTTAGAACCCTGACTGGTAGAACCCTGACAGGTGGAACAGTTCTGTTATAACTCTGACCATATGAACCCTCACCATTAGAACCTTGATATGTAGAACCCTGACCGTTAGAACCCTGACAGGTCGAACTGTTCTAACTCTGACCAGTTAAACTTTGATGTTAGAACTCTGACTGGTAGAACTGTTAGAATTCAGGGCGGTAGAACTGACTGTTAAAACATTAACTGTTAGAACCTTGACTTTTAGAACCCTGACTGGTAGAACTTTGACGTGCCTACAGGGCGGCCATCTTGGGTCAGACTATAGTTCAGAATCAATAGAAGGAACCTCGGATCTGATTTTAATCACATGCAAGACGATTCAAAGATAATATCACAATAATCTCTCACAGCATCTGAAAGATCAAAACTAATTTTATAAAGACGTTTCAGTTAGATTATACTTGGTTACTCAGATTGAAAACAATTGAAACTGAAGTGAAACTGGATGAGACGTATACATGCAGTTATATATTTTTTGTGGTTAAATATTAAGATGGTAAACACACAGTAAGATATTAATATATTATACTTTCATATTACATAAATATAATCCATTTCTATAGTGTATTCTATGTAATCTATGTAGGAGTAAATATCGGGCATCCTGAGAGGTTAGCTTTGAATACAAAATCATATCAGTTGCTCCCTTATAGCCTGTGAAACGTTGACGTTTTTAGTCGGTTAGTTTATCTGGTTGAGAGTTCAGAGGTTTCAGGGTCTCAAGTCATGAAGTAGAGTTGGCCTCCATTGATTCGGTCTGACCTAAGATGGCCGCTCTGTGGGCACGCCACTTACTCAACGCCGCAGGGACTGTCTATGTCTGGGTTTGTCTGCTTCAGTAGAAAATCACCAGTGACTCGGTTTGTTCTGAGACAACAGAACCGGGCCTCAGGGAGAAAGGATTCTTATAACTCAACAGGGATTTGGACCCATGTAGCAGGACACTGATATAGACCTGGGTTCTGCAGCTGTTAGGGAGCTTTAGGTGATTGTAGCCAGCAGCTGATTCTTCTGATATCCATATTGGATCAGTACCAAATATCCTTTAATTTTCACTCAAATTCCAAACTGGGTCGACCAGAATCTGACTTGAACTTGTGTTTAAACTTGTCTGAATTCAGAGGAGCAGCGACCCAAACCCAGTAGGTACTGAACCAACCTGAACCGAGCCTTTAATGGGCTCCTCTGACCTAAACATCCATCAGGAAAAAGAAAACCCCATCATGTGTTTAATGGTCTCCTGCCAGTCCTTCACCTCTGACCTCTCCTCCTCCTCTTCCTTCCAGTCGTGGGACGTGTTTTTCCGTAACGCCAACGCCGGCGCTCCTCCCGGCGCCGCCTATCAGTCTCCTCTGGGTCTGTCTGCAGCGTCGGGACTGGTGGCGCCCCAGCTGTCCTCGCTGGTCGGAGCGCAGCCCAACGTGGAGAAGCTGGTGGAGGATCATCTGGCCGTCCAGTCCCTCATCAGAGCCTACCAGGTAGAAGATCATTATACAGTAAACAGACCTGAACTTTGATCCTGAATTGATTTGGTTCCTATCAGTCTGATCTGGACTCTGAGCTGGTTCTGCTGAGGAGGGAACCACCAGAACTCTGGGACTCAGCAGAACGTCAGAATGTTACGACCACTTATAGTGCAATAAAAACAACCAGTATAAAAGGGACAATATTTATTATTACAAAATAAGATATGTATTTGAAAAACAATAGATAAACAAGAATAAATGAAAAACAATGGAAAAGAAAATCTAACTACAAGAACAGCAGGGTGCAGCGACAACTGCAGCGTCGAGCAACCGCACGCCCAGGTAGGAACATGAAGCGTGGCCCTATATAAAAACATCACACACACTGACTAAATATAATCAAATTAAAAGAGTTTTTTCTTTACAACAAAAAACTGACACCAACCTGATGGCAAACAGTGGGACGTGTGGGCCAACACACCTGGTCGAACACAGAGGAGACTGACAATTGGCCACCAGCCTGACAGCTTCCATTTTATGGGAGCTCAAAATGTGGAGGAAGCGCCCCCTGCTGGTTCCACCTGTTACACAAGAGCAAAGCTTTAGAGGCAGAAATGAAGAGTTGCAGTCTTCATCGGTATCTGAGGTTTTCTGATGATCCAGGAACCGACCGCCAAGAACCTGCTGGGAGAACCCGATTATTTATGGACTGTTCTAGGGCGGATTTCTCTTCAGGTTCTTCAACCAGGATCCAGAACCTCTGAGAGCAGATTCTGAAGAACAAACCTGAAATCAACAACACACAGAAATCCTTGTTTTGAAACGTTTTTACTGAGAATTTAGCTGTTTGTGGTTTAAACTCTGAACTTCTGTAAGTTTCCAGTTAGAACTGGACCTTAATGGTTTGTTCCAGATATGTTGGTTCTGTTTTCTGTTCCTCTCTGATCTTTAAACGACAGACGGTCTGATTTCACTGATGTCTTCTGAAGGTCCTCACAAGTCATGAAGTTTGAACTAAACAAAACACACAAAGTTTCATTTATTCAGATTGAAACTAAAGGAAACTTCTGGTTTATTTAAATCTGGTTCTTGTATTGAGGCTCATTGGTTCTTTTTTGCAGGATAGGAACTGGATCCAAACCCGATCAGGGTCCGTTAGACCCTGAAGCTTCCGGTCCTTCTGTGCTTTTTCTCTTGGCTCTCCTCCATATTTGCGTCTCTACGGCGGAGCAGCACCGTCCCATGCAGCTTCCGTCGTTTCACACAGGGCCTCGACCCAGAGCTGGTTCGGGCCGTCGCCTCTCCGCCTGTCTGGGCTTCTTCTTTGTCTGCAGAGCTAATGTTCACCCAGAGCGTGTTGGCTTCTGTCGCTTGGGACGCCTGCTGCTTCACTGAGCAGATATGGCAGCACTTTAGAGCTACGCAGTGTTCGCTCACAGAGTTTAATGGTGCGTTTGATTCGTCAGAAATCAACAGATGAAAATGTTAATTTTTAACTGGAGCAACACGATCACTGAGGGTGACATCACTCCCCTCTGGAAAGGTTTTCACAGCTCTGACGGTAAAAAAAACCTCACTGTCAGTACGCAGAGAAATGTTTGGTACCTGATACCGTTTTTGATACCAGAGAGTTAGAAAAAAGTAGATGATAAAACTATTTAACATTAAAGTCTCCCCTTTTTTTAATCTCTGCTTTGAACAAACAGAATCCTGGATGCTAGTTAGATTAATCTGCACATAAACAAACAATCTGACAAGATTGAATGTATTATTCAGAAAAAATGAAAAACAATAAAAACATGCAAACAAAACTAGATACCATGAAAATATCCACACTGTGTGTTTGAGTGTGGATATTTTCCAGAGGATTTATATTTCTGATGAGCCTAGCTTCCCACTCTGTGACGCTCGTGTTCTTGTTCGTATTTAGCCGCCGCGGTCCCGCTAGCAGCAGAACAACCGTCAAGCTTTGAGCTTAGTGGTAGCTTGTTACCAACAGACTTCGATCCGATCATCTTAGAAACGCCCAGAAGTATTTCATGGTTCGCTGTAGCAGCCCTCTATTGTTGCAGCATCAAGTCAAAGCAGGAAGTTTAGCTGCAGCTGATGAGACTGGCGGCCATCTTGATGCTGAATTCCTTGTTTCTGTTCAAAAATGTTAGTAGAGTTGGAAAAAGTCAGAGCAGAGCAGCTCGTTGCTGGGGTTGGTTGGAGGAAGGTAGCGGGTACCGGTCCCAGGAACCGGTCCCAGGAACCGGTAGCGGGTACCGGTCCCAGGAACCGGTAGCGGGTACCGGTCCCAGGAACCGGTCCCAGTACCAGCGTTCTGATGGCTCTGGTTCCGTCTCCAGCTGAAGTTCAAGGTTCTGCTTCAGAAGGTCTAAAATCAACCGACAGCAGCTTGAAATAAACCAGAAGTTCCCTGAGGACCTCGCTGCGGTGAGGCCCTGTGTAACTGGTTGTTCCGGGTGTGTTCAGGTCGTGGGTCATCACAGCGCCCACCTGGATCCTCTGGGAATCAGCTGTGTGAATTTTGATGACGCTCCGGTCAATGCCGGCTTCCAGGACGTTGGTGAGAGACGACGACAGCAGCTCAGACTCTGGAGTTAATGTTGCTTTTCCCTCTCGCCCACCCATCTTCCTCCTCCTCTCTGCCATTTCTAATCCACTACTGCTCTTCATCACTCCCTGTCCTCCTCTTCCTCCTGTCCTGTCCTGGGTGGGTTCTGTTGTCGCCCCCTGTAGATCCGGGGGCACCATGTGGCCCAGTTGGACCCCCTCGGCATCATGGACGCTGATCTGGACTCGTGCGTCCCGACTGACATAATCACATCCTCCGACAAGCTGGGTGAGGACCCCCCCCCCCCTTCATCCTCTGAAAATGAAGACTTTTAGGAACTGGAAGCGTTACTTGATGGTTCTGGTTCTGTCCTGCTACATGGATCAGAACCAGCCATGGTTTGGGTTCAGCCTGAAACCTGCTGTGTTTCTACTGGGATGTCTGCTGCCCCCTACTGGTGGACTGGTGGACCCACCTTCAACAGCAGAACCGCCTTCAACCTCTAACCCAGTGGTTCTGGTTCTGACATCCACGGTCTGCAGTCCACTGAACTCCTGGTTCTCCAGGAGAATCTGATCTTTGTCCGTTTGGGTCGTGGAGACGGTCGGTGTCAATGCTCGGGCTGCAGGTCTGGATGGGGCTCGGTTGGTTCTGGAAGGTCCAAAGGGAGCCAGCAGAACAACCCCGCAGCATGGCTGCTGAGATGGACCCAAACTCTGGTCCCAACAGAACCACGTCTGTTTGAAACCAAGAGGAGCCTCTGAGGTTCTGAAAACAGAACCTCGTGTCCAAAGTAGGAGATGCTGTCTGTGACAGACAGGAGGAGGAGCAGCTGGGTCAGAACCCAGTCTGAGCGGAACCGGTTCTGTTTTACTGCAGGTGTCTCCTGGCAGTCGGACCTCCTGCTGCTTCAGCCTCTGATTACTGAGAAAGTTCTGGACTCTGACCCTGTTGGAGGATCCATTGCTGCTGCGTTGGGTCAGAACCAGGGGAAGAACCCGGTTCTACTGTATTGACCACAGATGCTGGTGTTTCCTCAGCCGGCTTGTTCAGCTGTGGGTTCTGGTGTTGGTTCTGACCCGTTCATGGCTGTGTCTGTTGACCACATGGCGTCTCGGTCCCCGCTGTGGTTCTGGTGTCGTTTTGTCAGCTCCGGTCCATTGGGTTCGGGTTTCAGAACCTCCGATCAGAACATTTCACTCCTTCACCAACAGGTCCACATCTACAGAACCGATCGTTCTGACCCAGATGTTGCTGCTTTGGCTCCAGAACTTTCCTGGTTCTGTTCTGGATCATTAAATGAGTGAAGATGACCCGATCTGTGGCTCGGTGTCGGCTCTGCTCTGCCGAATAAACCCGTCAGAACCCGGGAGGTCTTCATCAAACGGCTGAAGTTCTCACACCCTGATGGACCAACTGAAGTATTCACACCCCGGTGGATTAAAGTCTTCCTTTACCGACATACCACCGTGTTCTGGCCCGGCCCGGTCCGTTCTGCCAATTCAGGCTGAACTCTGGTAGGAATCGGGTTTAATGTAGAAGCAACCAGAAACGGGTCGGAGTGAATGAATAGTTCTGGTCGGGAATGAGGTCCGGATCCTCAGGCTCAGCTGTTGATGAACGTCTTGTTTCCTGACCCGAGGTCCGATTAGCAGCAGAATGTGGACCGGGTCAGCGCCTGAGTCCCTTCCTTCGTTGACCCGGGACTGACGGGTTCTGGTTCTGGAACTTTGTAGAAAGGTGACAGTCTGGTTCTGGTTTCTCTGTGCGCCTGAATCGGCTGCTGCTCCAGGAGTGTTTGGTTCTGTTGGACCTACCAACCCTGGCTTGGTCCTCCGGACCACAGCCAGAACCTCCTGTGACCCGACCCAGCGGCGGCCGTGGCAGCAGGTGTTGGGTGGGTGGGTGGAGGGTGCGGAGGTTGATTAATGCTGTCTGGGTGTGTCTCCCCCTGCTGGCCGCCCTGCAGACGTGTTCCAGGAGCGTCTGAACCGGCTGACGGTCGGAGGTACGAAAAGCTCCGCTGCTACTGCCTCTAGAGCTTCTACCGCTCCGGTTCTGGACCAAAGCATGTCCTGACCCGGTCCGTCAGATTGCAGCTCCGCCCGGTCCGACACTCGACCCGGTACCGTCCGTACTGGAGGTTCAATGTCTTCTGTGTCCCATAAAATAATCTAGAACCGGATTTTATTTAGGTTCTGCTGGTGTCCTGCAGACTGAAACCGGTTCTGGTTCTGGTCTCTTTCAAACTGGATCCCTCAAAGTTCCAGTTTTCAGCACAGAACCATCCAAAGCATCTCAAAGACCCAGTGCAGGTCCTGGTTCTGCTCCTCCAGGTTTGCTGTTTAACACCGGACGGTTCTGATCCATTACCCGGTAGAACCTGCAGGTTTGTTCCCTGATGGAAGCATGGAGCTGCAGAGAGGGGTTCGGACCGGACCGGGCCAGCTGTAGGTCCATGTCCTGTGTTTGTTGGTAGTGAAGCCGTCCCGCTCCCCCCGCTGGTTCTGAAGCTTCTAGCTGCTGCTAGCATCCTGCTCTGCTCAAACGCAGTCCATCAGAACCGGGTTCTGTCTGGGTCTGCCTTTACTAGAACAGAAGTTCTTCCTGAGCAAAGCCCGGTTGCTTGATCCAATCTAACTTCAGTTTGGTTCTGACCTTTTGAAGTTCATCCTTACAGTGTTGGGTCCGACTGAACCCAGGAGTTTAGGTCCAACCAGTTCCCCTACAGTCAGACTCCTCCTCGGGGCCCGGTTCTAGAGCCGACCCGAGTCCAGCGCACCAGAACCCACTGAAGCATTCGGAGCATTTTCTCCTGCCGTTCCCTCAGAGGTTCTCCTGAACTTTGTCGATGCGTAGAACCAGTGGTGAGAACGTTTTGGACTCAGCTGCTCGGTTCCTGATCTTCTGGGCCCAGATGATCTCGGTTCGGTTCTGCAGCGTTTGTCCTCCAGCTTCCTGTCTCCTGTCCTCGTCCTCCTGAGGGACGGGGACACTGCCATCGGCTTCCTGGCTGCAGCCTTTAGAGCCTCCTGATTGGCCGAGGCTGCTCTGCTGGCTCTCTGATTGGCTTTCTGAATGAAAGGTTGTTTGATGCTGAGCTGAACCCACCCAGAACCGGCCCGGTCCACCTGTCTCCTCACCATGGTAACGCCTCATCCAGCCTTCATGTCATCATCTTGGTCGTTTTGTTTTTGTCTGAACCAGATGTGGACCCGTCGTCTCAGAGACCAGAGCTGGAAAACATCCCAGTCTAATGTGATCTACTTATCACGGTTACCATGGAAACGCCTGGGACACATTGGCAGCAGTTGATCTTACTGGTTGTAGTTTTTCTCAGCTCTGGTCTCAGCTGGTTGTTGAGGCTGTCATTCAAATGATCGGCTCCTGGTTCTGGTCCTCAGCAGAACCCAAACCCCTGCTGACCTGCAGGTCTCCAGATGAATCCATGAAGCTCAGCTAATCTGTCCTCAGACCGCTTGGGTCCAAAGAACCCGGCTGCTGTGAAGCTGCTGCCTCTGGTTGGTTCCCTGTGGACCTTCTGACCCCGAGTCTGAGGAGACGCGTGTCCTCCTGCCGTCAGACGGAGACGACAGGCTCCTAGAGGTTCTGCTCAAAGGTCTGAGGTCGTCGCTCCGAGTCTGTTGAAGGGAACCAGTCCAACCTTCATCAGACTGAGGAGGTCCTCAGTCACCCGGAACCGTTTGACTGGTTCCGCTCCAAAAGCCATCAGAGACCCGATGTTTATATAAACCAGGTGTATCAGCTGGTTCTGATTGATGGAAACATCGGATCTAATCTCCATGAATCAGTCGCCCCCTGCTGGTCGAAGGACGAAGTGTCACCAAACATTCACATGGTTCACTGCAGACTGTGGGGTCCTGGAGAATCGAGGCCCGGCTGGACTCGGATCAGACCCGTGCAGAGATCCGGAGCAGGAATTGGTGGTGGAGGTGTCATGGTGTGGGCCTGCCTGGTCTTCACTGATGATGGAGCAGGACTGTGAACTCTGCAGTAGACGTTTCCAAATGATTCGTCCTACAGCGAGGTTCTGACCCGAGCTGGTTGGAATCCGGCTCAGCATGTTTTCATGCAGAGAGGTCCTGAACATCTGCTCAGGCCTCTGAGAAACGGGCTTCATGCAGGGATAAGCTGCTCGGTCCAAAACCTGATGGAGAATAGACATCTGCAGAGTTAGAATCCGAAGGTTCCTTCAGATCGGAGGTTCTCGATCCGATCAGCAGAGGAGAACCTCTCTGTGTGTGAAGACCTGCTTGATCTGAGCTGCTGACTGCCTCTAACCTCCTGTTCTAACTCTTCCTGCTCTGCTCGGCTGTCCTGGTCTGATCTTCATCTCTAATATCTTCATCTTTCTCTGTTTCCTGCAACCTTTCCTCATTTCCTTTCGCTTCCTGTTTCTTCCCCTCCTTTGCATCCTGGGACACGTAGGGTTCTACGGCCTGGTTGAGTCGGACCTGGACAAGGTGTTCCGTCTGCCCACCACCACCTTCATCGGAGGCTCGGAGACGGCGCTGCCGCTGAAGGAGATCATCCGCCGCCTGGAGGTAATGAGCAGGTGGTTTAGTTTCGAGGGTATGAGATCATCGGACCTGCTGCAGACGAGCAGAAGCTCGTCAGATTAAGAACTCCTGCTGCGACTGACGCGCCGTGCGTTTGTCCCCAGATGGCGTACTGTCAGCACATCGGCGTGGAGTTCATGTTCATCAACGACCTGGAGCAGTGTCAGTGGATCCGACAGAAGTTTGAGACCCCAGGGGTGATGCAGTTCACCCTGGAGGAGAAGAGGACGCTGCTGGCTCGGATGGTGCGCTCCACCAGGTAAGCTCCAGCTTCATCCTCTGAGAGGAGGAGCAGGGCGGAGCTGTGGCTCGTCTGATCTCCTCTGTCGTCAGGTTTGAGGAGTTCCTCCAGAAGAAGTGGTCTGCAGAGAAACGGTTTGGATTGGAAGGATGCGAGTCTCTGATCCCAGCTCTCAAGACCATCATTGATAAATCCTCGGAGAACGGAGTGGAGAACGTCATCATGGGCATGCCTCACAGGTAAACGCATCAGGGAGAGGGTGATGGAGGCCGGGAAACGTTCTGCATCAGTCAGACATCCTCATCTTCGTCCAAAGAAGATTTCTCAACGGAAGGTTTAATAGCAGCTACCTTAAAAACCTTTTATCAGGGATTGATTAATCATGTCTAAAATGGAGGTGGAATCAGAAGGAATACTCCTTAAATTATTCTGTTGGGATTTAATCTAACATACAAGTTTCTAGCTTAGATCTTCCTATTGACCACCAGGGGGCGGTACTAAAAGCATTCAGTGCTTTCAGCAGCGCCCTCGCAGTCTTCCCAGATACTTAGAACCAAAGAATATGCAGAACGTAATTTAAAAGTCGTAAAAACCTGATCTGATAATAATCAACTAAAGTTTGTTTGAGAGGTTAAACGAAACTAAGAAGTCCTTCCAACGGAATCATGCAGACCTGTTATTTCTTCATGATCGATGCCGTTAACGGGTCCAGAGGAGGACCATAAGAGCGACTAGGCCTGTAAATGTTTTAAGGCTCAAATAATCCAAGAAAACACTAAAGGCAACGTTTTGGTTTATTTTCAGCGGTTTTCTACCATTTTCTATTATTGTTATTTTTTTAGGTTTGCTCATATTAACAATTAATTCTAAAGTTGTCAGGACTGTGATAAAGCAAGAAACGAACCGCTGCGCTCTGATCTTTTAGGGGTCGGCTGAATGTTCTGGCGAATGTGATCCGTAAAGAACTGGAGCAGATCTTCTGCCAGTTCGACTCCAGGCTGGAAGCTGCTGATGAGGTACTTTAATGCTTCCAGTACACAGTGGGCTGAAAATACTGCAGATTTTATCTTGTGTTTATTAACAGTTTTTTGTGAAGTTTCAGTGGTGTGATGGTTTTTAATATGAGGTTGATGTATTGATTCACTCCTCAGGAAGAGATGCTTCCACAGCTCATTTATGCCCATTAAATCACTTCCAGCTCCTCAGCTGGACTTTGCTGGTTCTGGTTAGAAATGGAGATGACTGGAAGCGTCTGACCTGCTGTGGTTCCCCTCCTCAGGGCTCTGGAGACGTGAAGTACCACCTGGGGATGTATCATCGTCGGATCAACAGAGTGACGGACCGGAACATCACCCTGTCTCTGGTGGCCAACCCGTCCCACCTGGAGGCCGTTGACCCTGTGGTTCAGGGAAAAACCAAAGCTGAGCAGTTTTACTGCGGAGACACTGATGGAAACAGAGTAAGTCTGGGAAGAAGTAGCAGCGTCCTCGACCGTATACCCTGACCCTAACAGGAAACATACAGATGATCAGTCAGAACCTTGGTCCTCATGTTCTGTTTCCAGGTGATGTCCATCCTGCTGCACGGAGACGCAGCCTTCGCAGGTCAGGGGATCGTCTATGAGACCTTCCACCTGTCCGACCTGCCGTCCTACACCACCCACGGCACCGTCCACGTGGTGGTCAACAACCAGGTACCATGTGGAGACACTGATGGGCCGGAGGCAAACGTCTCAGAGTCTAACCGTCCCGTTTCTGTCTGTAGATCGGTTTCACCACCGATCCCCGCATGGCCCGCTCGTCCCCGTACCCGACAGACGTTGCGCGGGTCGTCAACGCCCCGATCTTCCACGTGAACGCCGACGACCCTGAAGCCGTCATCTACGTCTGCAAGGTGGCTGCAGAGTGGAGAGCCACCTTCCACAAAGACGTGGTGGTTGATCTGGTGAGTGTGCATTCTGCTTCCTGTTGGACAAAGGCTGCTTCCTGTTGGACAAAGGCTGCTTCCTGTTAGTGGAAGGCTGCTTCCTGTTGGACAAAGGCTGCTTCCTGTTAGCGGAAGGCTGCTTCCTGTTAGTGGAAGGCTGCTTCCTGTT
>JAUZNJ010123069.1:0-18924 GCA_034780135.1 Jordanella pulchra
TCGTTTTTCTGACAGTAGGCTGACAGGAAAGGGGGGATGAGAGAGGGGGGGAGACATGCGGGAAAGGACCACAAGCCCGCGTCGAGGACTAAGGCCTCCATACATGGGTCGTGCGCGCTAACCCCTGCGCCACCTGCACACCCTCTTTTTTACATTTTAATAAATATCATTGGAAAGTTATCATAGGGAGACAAGCCGAACATTTCAAAGTGACATCATCTGCAAACTGAACTCACAAAAAAAACTAAAATATTAATTTTATTCTAAATGTTGATCCTTAATAAGACAAAGTATTTGCTCTGTTATTTAGAGAACAAAGTGGGTTGTTCTTTTCCCAATCGTCACATACATGCTTATTAGGATCAGGGATTGCAGCAAAGTTGATGACTGCAACTGTAAATTAAATAACAATCAAATAGCATCAGTGGATCAATACTTAGATTATTATCTAACTCTGACTGCATTTAATCTTGGTACTAATTGATTTGGCCTTTATAAATGAATTGGTCTGAATGGGACTTATAAATTTATCTTATATTGGATATTAGTTATATGATAAATTAGATATTTAGATTGACCTCAGGATTATTATTTATTCTGTAAAACTGGTTAAAGTTTTGATGTACTTGGCTTTGAAATGTGCCTTTAGGTATTTTTTTGTTTTAATTTGACTCTTTATAAGTGAAAACAAAGCTAAAAGTGCAGGTTTTGTATTAATTGTCCGGCTTTAACTAAGACCATAGACCTCAAGAGATCAACATGTCTGTAATAAATGGTTTATAAACTGACCATCTCATCTTACGTGGCACAAGTTTTACTCAGTGAATGCTTGTCTGAAATCCAACGATTCAGCCCAAACTGCAGGTGTTAAATGCTGTCCTATTAAACTTTACTTCACCTGCTTTGTTTGCTTTGCTGACACCTTGTCAGAGCAGTTTATATTTCACCGCTCCGCTGGGCCAGCAGGACCGTTACTGGGAATGGGGGGGCAAAGGGCCATGTGAAAGCTGAGGCTTGATGTGAAGCTCAGTGGTTTGTAGAGTTAATCATGTGTCTGAGAGGCAGGTGTTAGTAGGATATAATCTTATAGATCTGAAATTTTGAAGGATTTTAAGATTTTTTTTTGTTGATTTATTCCAAGTAAAATCTTATTGCTTATTGGGATTTGTATGTTGTGCATTAATTTAGTTTTAACATTTGATGTTAGGTCTGAATTTGTTATTTGGGAATTTAAAATAAGGACTTTGGGGATGAAAAGGTAACAAAAACATTCATAGATTACAAAAAATGTTTTCTCTTGTTAATCTAATTTTAAAGTTTTGTATTTCTGCTTATGTTTCTTTAATATTTAATCGTAGAGTGTAACTCTTTTTATGGCTGCTAAATATTTGGGAATTAAACAGGACATATCAATATGAGTTGTGATAAATAAACAAATACTAAACTACATTTTTCTTCTTTGGGCCCTTTGGAAAAGATAAAACCTAAAATGTAAGTAATTTCTACAGTTATTGGCAGCATTATGTGTGTTATTTTAATCTCAACAAGAGTTTTAATTGAAAAATTGGTTCACAATCAACAAAATATTTAACATTTAATTTGAAAAGCTGCCTAAATACTATTAGGCAACCCAAGTTTTAAACAAGATTTAAATTGATTCATAGTTTTGGTGGAGTTTATGGAAACCAGTTACTTTGGCGAAGATAAAAGAATTGGCTCAACTTTCTTCATGACAACATTTCTCTTACTAAATAATTTACTTGCATACTGAGCCTGAATGGCTGCTGCTTCAACGATAAGCTAACATTTGTTGCAGATTTAGCAGCTCTTTGTGATACTGATATAACATTGTCATATTTGCTCAGTTTTCTTATTCATGCTGTTTTTTTTTTTCCTGGACATTCAGGAGAGTTCAGCTTTTGACATGTGGTGAATTATACATGTATTTATAGATCTCCTTTGGAATGATGGCTACTCCTTTTTATTTTAATGATGGCCAGCAGTGTCTCTATCTATGGTGAATCTGCTTCCTGTCAGTTTATCCACCAGATTAAAACAGGAATCTAATGTGCTTGTTTTCCTTCTGCCCTGCAGCCAAGGTGGGGAAGACGTCTCTGATCATGTCTCTGGTTAGTGAGGAGTTTCCTGATGAGGTATGCATTAACATGGACTCAGATGCCGTGTAATTTGTTAGTCTTAAACCTGCAAGTTCTTTATTATTTAAAGATATTTGTGTTTTATAGACTTGTTTTGGAATTTAAAACTATTGATTTGATAATGAATGTGGTTTGTCTTACAGGTTCCTCTCAGAGCTGAGGAGATCACCATCCCAGCTGATGTGACCCCAGAGAGGGTACCCACACACATCGTGGACTATTCTGGTAACTTGGTCTCCACACACACCCTGCCTTGGTTTAAACTGTCGCGATGCTGTAATGGGAGAGTTTGAAAGCAAATTAAAGCTTGTTATTTATGGTCATAAAAGGGGAAAAATCTGTAATTTAGAATAAAATCTCAAGGTTTATTATCGGAGTAATTTAATGTGTTTATTTGATGTTTTATTCCGATTCATGAACGGAAAGTTTTTAGCCTCAAAGGAGCTTCTTCAAGCAAAAATATTTAGTCTGAATGTTCAACAGGAAGATATTGGTTACAGTTAGGCGGTACGGCAAAACATTTGGGTGATTATATATATTTTTTTACATTATTTAGAAGCAGAACAGACAGATGAGCAGCTGTATCAGGAAATCTCCAAGGTAGGTTTGTTTGGATTCTCATCGTTGATGCTTTGAGTTTATTCATGCATCCAAATCGAATGTTTCTGTTTGTCTTTCAAGGCAAACGTGATCTGCATCGTCTATTCCGTTAACAACAAGAAGTCCATTGAAAAGGTGAAAATAACATATTACTGTTATGAAAAATGTCCATCCATCCATCCATCCATCCATCCATCCATCCATCCATCCATCCATCCATCCATCCTTCCATCCTTGAGCTTCTATATTTAACCACTAATTTCCATAGAAATACATATAGAAAAACAGAAATAAAAGAGTGATGTTTTTGATGGATTCCTTTAATATTAGCTTAACTAGTTTAATAAATCTGCTCATTTAAGTCTAGAGTTGTACTAAATGTTGTAGTCCAACCCCAGGCTCTCTGTTATCCACGGTGTTACGTTCTTTGTGTATCATGAAAGGTGTATTAGCTTTGAGACTATTTTATGACGGACAGCTATACTTGCTAATATGTTAGCTTGGACATTAGCATGTTGGGTAATTCTCAAGCCCCCCTTTTTTTCAGTTTTTCCTTCCTAGATTGTTGAGAGGACATTTATGGGAAAAACTTACTTAAAAATATGATTTTATTGATGAAATATTTAGAATCTGATTCTGTACTTTTCTCCCAAAGGTGACAAGCCACTGGATTCCTCTCATAAATGACCGAACCGATAAAGACAGCAGGTGAGTAAATAGTTCAGTATCAACCATAATTGGACGTGTTGGTTTTCTGTTTTATATCGACTCATTTTTCACATAATCCAATATTAAACTGTGTTTACATTTTTTTTTGTGTGTGTGTGTTTCAAAATATAATGTGATGAAAAGGGGAAACTTTCTAGAAGTGATGTTTGCAGATTTGTATCTTGGCTAATATAGTTCCACTCATGATATTACTACTGAGTTCCTGATTTGTGTTGTTTTAATGTTCTGATAACTTGCAGGGTGCCGCTGATTCTTGTTGGGAACAAGTCGGACTTGGTGGAGCACAGCAGCATGGAGACCATCCTGCCAATCATGAATCAGTACCAGGATATTGAGACCTGTGTAGAGGTAAAACAAATAAACTCTTATTCTTCATATGAGATGGTGAATATAAATAGGGAGCAGGATCAGGTTGAATTAAAGCAGAGAGATAAACGATGGGTGTTCAGATGAGAGCCTGACTCTGCTCACATTCTGGTTGAGTCATAACTGGGTTTATGTTACCGGGTCGGACCTGCTGACTCTGACGGATGGACCGACAGCACGTCGGCTCAGAGGCTCGGCTGCATCTGTCTGCATTGCTGTTTTTATTCAGGTTTCTCTCCCGTCACACGGTCTTTCCTCCTCAGACGGATCAGTTACAAGGTTACAGGGGTAATCCAGGAGGACGTGCGAGGCGGCACATACAGTCGGCACAGATTTAGACGCTCACACCTCGTATATTAAACAAATGCGAAGCAGTGTTTTACTAAGAGGACAGGAGTTAATGATACATGAAGTTCTGGTCCGGTTGGTCAGACTTTTATCTGTTTCAAAAAATGCAGGTTTTATATCAAAACGTGTTAGTAATTAAATGTACATATCGTTTATTTTTTTCTTTCAGTATTATTTTTTGTTTATTGCATTTATTAGTGGGTTTATTATTTATCAACAGGTTAGAAGGTAGATGATGGTCTTCATCAGAAACTTCAGTCACTTCTGTAGGAAAGATGAGGGATTGATTTGATGATCAATTATTTTTATTTTTTTATTTTTTGTTTTTTTGAGCTTTTTACGGCACTAGTGGCTCGTTTTTCTGACAGTATGCTGACAGGAAAGGGGGTATGAGAGAGGGGGAGAGACATGCGGGAAAGGACCACAAGCCGGATTCGAACCTGGGTTGCCCGCGTCGAGGACTAAGGCCTCCGTACATGGGTCGCGCGCGCTAACCACTGCGCCACCTGCACGCCCTGATTTGATGATCAATTGAGTAAAGATCAATGTCGACTTTGGAGAAATATTTGCTATCCTGTGTGTAAAGTAGATATGTCTGACTAATCAGAGCATTACTAGTAAAAACATGAATTCTCCTCATCAACATTAATAGTTTTTATTTTACAAGCATCCATCAGTGGATCTCTGTTAAATCTTAGTTTTCGTTTATGCAGTTCAGGTTATTTTCTCCCAGACATGTAAATTGTTTTCTTTTCCTTCTTAGTGTTCTGCTAAAAACCTGAAGAACATCTCTGAGCTGTTCTACTACGCCCAGAAGGCTGTTCTCCACCCAACCGGACCCCTGTACTGCCCAGAGGAGAAGGAGGTGAGCCTGCTGCAGTTCATTAAGGGCAACAATAATCCAGGTAGAGGTTCGATGCTCCTCGGGTATTTCAGGACGGTTTTCCCTGCAGGTATTTTGTCACATCAAACATGTTGAACCTGTGTTATTGCTATTAGTAACACCCGTGCCCCGCCTGCTTTGGCAAACATCAGCTGCACAACCTTGGGTTGCCTAATCGACCTGCAGTTGTACTTTTAGTGGAGGTTCCTCTGCTCTAAATGACTGCACATTGAATACTAATTCCTACAAATAGAATAAAGAAAAAAACTTTTTTTTTTCTTTCATTCATTTCCCCCTTTAATAGATCAGATTTTCTTTTCTTTTGGGTCTCTTTAACCTGATTAATGGTGGCGCTTTCTCTGTGTTGCAGCTGAAACCTTCCTGCATTAAGGCTTTAACCCGGATATTTAAAATCTCAGATCTGGACAACGATGGGATCCTGAATGACAACGAGCTCAACTTCTTCCAGGTGATTCCTGAACTGTCGTTTCTGTCACCACAGACGTTAATATAACCTCATTTAAAGAGGCAGGTTTGAGCTTGATCAGACCTGGGGATTATTTAATGTCTCGTCTCATATGTTCATAGAGAACCTGTTTCAATACACCTCTGGCGCCTCAGGCCTTAGAAGATGTAAAGAATGTGGTGAGGAGGAACATGACAGACGGGGTTAACGATAATGGACTCACTCTCAAAGGTCAGGCTTGTTTCTTTGGTTTTCTTTGCTTCTCTGTCAGTTTCTGACTGCTTCTCATTCTCTCCTGGACTCGTCGTTGCAGGCTTCCTCTTTCTGCACACCCTCTTCATCCAGAGAGGTCGGCATGAGACGACGTGGACGGTTCTGAGGAGGTTTGGATACGACGACGACCTGGAGCTCACACAGGAATATCTCTTCCCCTTGTAAGCACGGGGGGAGAATTATATATGTTAACATATTAACACCCATTACAAGGCACCAAAACCTGCTGCTGTCAGCTTTCCTTGGGTATTTATTAAGAAACTATAAAAGGCAGTAATTTCTAGATCTTATGTTCAACAAATTCCTTGTTTCTTTAAGGAACAAATGGATAAACAGTTATTTTCTATTTCTGGATCTACTATAAAGTGAAACCACACGGCTGTGTGTCACTGTTTGAAATAACCTGATGGTTTTAAAAACCTGCTGGCTGTCATCTGTTTGCTTTCAGTAAAACAAACAGACCCACAGTGTTGGCGTCTGAGTGGGTCAGCTAATGTCTGTGTCTCTGTCTCTATTTCAGGGTAAAGGTCCCACCAGACTGCACCACTGAGCTAAACCACAACGCTTACCTCTTTCTGCAGAGCGTCTTTGACAAACATGATAAAGTAAGCCATCCTAACAGCTGTTTAAAGGGTTTAACCCCTTTATGTGTATTTGGTTCAAATTACGCTTCTAGTTTTAATACGATGTGTTTTTATTCCCCTAAATTCCTGTTTAATCTGTTTGGTTGGATGCAGGACAGAGACTGTGCGTTGTCCCCAGAGGAGGTGAAGGACCTGTTCAAAGTGTTTCCCTACATGCCCTGGGGTCCAGATGTCAACAACACAGTGTGCACCAATGATAAGGGATGGATCACATACCAGGGCTACCTCTCCCAGTGGACGTGAGTGGGTTTCTATTAATACCAGGAAACAGGTGCTATCTCACCAAGTTTATTTAACCTAAATAACTTCCCACAAAGTCAAACACCCGAGTCTAGAAACTCTCTAAGCATCAAGTCCTCTTTATTTTTTTGTTTTTTTTTCTGGCAGATTAACAACCTACCTGGATGTTCAGAGGAGTTTGGAGTATTTAGGTTACCTTGGTTACTCCATCATCTATGAACAAGAGTCGCAGGCTGCTGCTATTACTGGTAACAGACCATCATGTCTGGAATGTTTAATGCCTTTCTATCTAAGCTGCAGTTGAACAAGTTAATGGTAATTGTCATCAGAAAATGTCATTTAAATGATTCTAACTGCCGTAAAATGTCTTCTAGCTCCTTTTAAAATAAACAGAAACTAGTTTTGCAGGTGTAATTATGATCAGCATATAATTCATTTATTGTTCTGATTTTATGCTCTGACGCCTCTCCTAGTGACTCGTAACAAGCGCATCGATCTGCAGAAGAAGCAGACCCAGCGCAGCGTCTTCCGCTGTAACGTCCTGGGGGCGCGCGGCAGCGGGAAAAGCGGCTTCCTCCAAGCTTTCCTCGGCAGGAACCTGCAGGTCAGTCAGAGCAGCTTACAAACAGCAGCTTTTACCAATCTAAGCTGTACGTCATAATCTACTGGATATTTCTACCCTGTTTAAAGGTTCGTATCAAGCTCATGTTCAAATTTACAATTGATGTAAATAACAAGGTTCTTAATAAGCCTGGAATTAGCTTGAATCAATTTCTGGCTTTGGAAAAAAGGGAGAAAATGTTTAGACATCCAGACTGTTTCTTTCATTTTATAAAGAAAAGGTCTAAAACGAAGTAATTATATGATTGTATTTTTTATTGATTAATGTTCAAACTGTCATAGTTTGGTTTTTACATGAAAGTTCAACACTGATCATTTTCTTTTTGACTCCCCGGCTAGATTAACCGAAATTAAAACTCCAAACAAGGCTGTGTCACTTCTTTGAGGAGTTTATATTTAATAGGATTCTCCATCCTTGTTTAGTTCAAAAATTAAGAGATTTGAAACAAAGGTCTGTTGTAAATCAGCTGTGAAATTACCCCGAACCTCGCTGAGACAAACGTTCTGTTTTTTTTCCCTTGCCTAATTTTTCTGTGTTACTGAGATTCTTTTGGACTCTTTCTTTTCTTGTAATGCATCACTTCTTGTTTTCCCTGGGAAACAAATAAGATGCAACACAGGAGCCCATTTGTCTGAGCTGCTTCAAGAGAACAAGCCTTCTAAGTAAGGCAAATGTTTATTGCTCTTAAGAATAAAGGATATAGACTCTCCTTGATGTTGCCTGCATCCACAGCAGTGAATTAATAGTCCTAACATTTAATATATATAAACCACCTTTTATTTAGATATTTTGAATATTGAATCCGTTGTTCCACTGCAGAGACAGAGGCGGATCAGAGAAGACCATAAGTCCTACTACGCCATCAGTACCACCTATGTTTACGGTCAGGAGAAGTACCTGCTGGTAAGAACCTTTTATTTGGAGCAGAAGCTCTCCGGATTACTGCTAAATAATCACTTTGTATTACAGCATCAGTAGCAGCTGAGCGTTAATCCCTCCGTCTTCCTTTTTGTTCCCCCATTTGTTCGTTCTCCTCCAGCTCCACGAGGTGATGCCAGACCTCGACTTCCTGTCCGAGGCGGACCTGGCCTGCGACGTGGTGTGCCTGGTGTACGACGTCAACAACCCTCGCTCCTTTGAGTACTGCGCTAAAGTGTACAAGGTGGGACTCCAGAATGGTTTCCTCCAGACTGGTTTTAAAACTTCAGGTTTCTTCTAAAGATCAACTTTTCCTTATTTCGTTCTGCAGCAATGCTTCATAGACAGCAAGACGCCGTGTGTGGTGATCGCTGCCAAGTCCGACCTGCACGAGGTGCGACAGCACTACAGTCTGTCGCCGCACGAGTTCTGCCGCAAGCACAAGCTCCACCCACCACAGCCGTTCACATGCAACACGACCGAGGCGCCCAATAAGGACATCTACACCAGACTCACCACCATGGCCATGTATCCGTGAGTATTAAAACACAACAAAACCTTTAGACGTCATCCATCGACCATAAACGGTTGAAGACCACGGATTATATTCTGCAACTTGATGATTTGATTTACCTGAAAAGGTTGATCTCTGGAATCCAGTTTCCACTTGTTTTCATTATAAAACCAGTGAGATATTTCACCAAACATCTGATTAAACTACAGTATCTTTGTGTTTAGTCTCTCTAATACAGTAGAATGGAATAATTGGGTTTACTTATGAAGGTCTGAGGGATGTTTCATGGACTCCAAGCTCTCGGATCAGATTAGCGTTCAGAGTGGATTATGAAGCACTTAAAGGGATGTTCCTGTTTAATCTCATTGTAGCAGTTTACTATCCTATTCCTTAAATACCGAAACACAATCTGCTGAGTGTGAGTCGTGATTAATGAGTTTGAACCGAACTCATGACAGATGGGTTCCTGAATGCACCGAGTCTCAGTGATCTTTGGAGACAATCTGATTCATTCATTCATCAGATTAACAGGAAAACCAGCAGCAGTTTATTCTATTGACCTTCTTCAGCCTGACCGTCCTCTTCCTGCACTTCTCAGTTTGTCTTTTATTCCTGCAGTTTATTCTCACACCAGAACGTTTAAGATGAATCCAGGTAATAACTGGATTATAATAGCATCCCTTTGAAGTGGAGAAAAGACATTTTTACTTATTTAAATTTGTTTTTTAGTTAAATACATTTGTATTTAACTAAAACATTTAACATAATTGTCAAGATAATAAAAAAAACTGAAAATGTTAGACTTTCTTACTTTCTGGTACTTTCTGGTAATTATTTTAAGTTTAATAATTTTATTTCAAGTCTAATAATTCTGGTTATTCATGAAAAGATTTTTAATCTACTCTCAGGTGAAAAGCTTCTTTATAAAACCTGCTAAAAATGGCTCACACCTTAAAGTGGAGGATCCGTGATGCTGCGGACTGCAGGTCACGATGTCGCCAGGAAACTTAAAAAACAAAAAAAAAAAGGTGATTAATGGAATAATGATCCAAAACAAAGCAAAGTTTTAGTGATTTTATTTAAACCAATAATTTCTTTTCTTCTCTAAAGTGAAAAATTAAAGGTGAGACTAATGTATAAGGAGTCTGAAGCTTTTAGCTTTTTATTTTTGCTTTCAGCATATTGTCGTGTTCTCTGTCCATAAAAACATCTTTAAATTTGTAAATAGTTTACATAAAGAGTTGAGACGCAGCTACGCTTTATGTTTTTGGAGTTTATGCAAACATGACTGTTGGCATTTTGTGCTCAAGCTTTGCATCCTGCAGTATTTTACTAAACTATCACTGTTGCTGTTGAAGTAAACACTATGCTTCCTTGCATAATTTCTATAAATAAAAGCTGTTTATTAATGATAAATGCAATAAGACAGAGGAAATCAACACAACCGCAAACTTTGTTTTATCCATTTTTATTTCAGTCCTTCATTACTGACTAGCATGACGAGCCTGATGATAACCAACTCTGGAGCTGAGCTCTGAATTTAGAGGAAAACACTTTGAACTTAAAGAGCAATTTAAGCTAAAAACATCTGAAAGGTTCTTCCCTCGTTTTATATATTTATTTTTTGCAGGGAAACCAGTTAGAAAAATGTCAGCAAACCATTTTTAGTTATCATCAATCTGGCTTTACTCCTCCTCAGAACTTTGCACTCTTCTATGAATGAAAGTAATAGACGGAGAAACACATGCATTGATTTTACCCCCCCACACACACCTTTTTGTATGCTGTTTGCTGTGTTGCTCTGGTGGTGAATACACACATTTCTCTGTGTCTGTCCGCAGCCATGCCCGCCTCCGCTGCATGTGTTCCTGCAACAGATGCACTTATTGCCTGTGTCAAAACCTCCTGAAGTTGGAGCTGCTGCGCAGCGTTAAGGCCCAGCTCTGCAGGGTCGTTTACAACAGGTTCATACACAGATAAAGCTGTAGTCCTGTAACCTAGACCTCCTGCTCTCCCTCTAAAGGCTCCTTCTTGATCCAAGCTCAGTAACACTGCTGACACCCGTAGCTCCTCTGCTCTCCTTCAGCTTTTGCAGATTTACTCAGCGTATCCACTGCAGGAACAAAAAGAATAATATGGCTTGATGGTTGATTTAAAAAGTGGGAGGGTGGTAGAAAAATGACTTAATGTTTTGCCCCATAGTTATTGTCTTTTTCTTTGGGCTGAAATGCAGAAGGCAGGTTGGAGTCTTTGTTTCTTTAGCTGCAGGAAATCAAATTCAAACTGTTGATCATCTAATGACCTCACTCCTATGTTTGTTTTCTTTTTTTAAATGAGACGTCCTCATTGATTTGGTGGGTGTTGGATGTCTTGGTTTCTGCTGCAGCTCCAGCCGGCCCCGCCGCTCTCTGTTCAGTCTGGCACATCGCTGTGTGACCAGCCTGGGCCAGCTAACACCCAGCCTGCTAACCAGGGAGGTACCCGTGTGTCTGCGTAGGAGTGCCGTGCTGCATGGTGCATGCTGTGCAGATTAGCTAAACACGTATGAAGAACATTTCTGCATTCAGATAAAGGGAAGCTCGGTTACTTTAGTGAGAACAGTGACGGATCAGTGAGCGGTTTAATATCCATGTTCCTGCAGTGGATTTGCAGATGGTGAACTCTGACTTCTTGGCACACAAAATGAGAGAAACACAGCCAGTGTGTGTTTCATTCACTCTGAAAACTTTCAGCTTTTTCTTTAAAAAATTCTTACCACTGTTCCGAAATGGTTTCTGTTAATAACTTCTGTAGCTTTATTGATTTAAATTCATGTTTTCAGTCTCATTTTGTCTGTATTTTCATGCTTAAAACAGGCTTTCAGGTCTTAAAACGTGGAGGACTCATTTCTGATTTTGAATTGGACATAACTTAGCTCCTCCTGTGTTAAGGCCTAATACATTTGATTAACAGGCTTTTTTTAAATCAAAATGTTTTTTATGTTTTTGATTATTTTAAACTGCACCAATCACTTTCATTTCATCCTGTTTTCTTCCTCTTGTCTTTTAATTTCCCCTCTCTGTATAGGTGTTCATATAACTGTGTCTGGTTGCCCCTTTTCCTCTTCCTCTTGCATCTTTTAACCTTCTTCTAACCATCCTTCGGCTTTTGAATGTAATTCATGTTGGGGCTTAAAGCAATGCTGCCCCCTGCTGGTGCACATCAGGGTTTATCTGTCTATATTAATGGGAGCTGGGTGTTTTGCATCAGATGGGAGAGTGATGGGATATCTCAGGTGTAGGATTGTTTCTGATGAATTTAGTCGATTGTTACCGCGCCGTACATTCACTGCTTCTTTACGTTTTGTTCCCTTTTTGTTTATGTGCGCCTATTAAAGCAGCATTGACCATTTGGGAAATATTTATAGATTATTAGAATTTCTTACTAGAACAGTCAAAAAGATCAATTACTTAACAAAAAAAAAATAGTTATAATTTGTCCTAACTAGGTCAATTTATCAATTGGTGTAAAACGGGTCAATCTGTCCAGACTGGTTGCTTGGTGTGAGCTGCTTTTGTGAAGCTTTTTTTTGGTGCGTTCTGGTTGGAGCTGGGTTTAGGTTCTTCCTCCTTATTCTTTTGGTTCTTATATTTTAAAAGAAAATCATAGAGAGGATCAATATGTCCAATTAGGTTATATTTGATCAGTTTAAATTGAAATACGAAGCTTAAAGCGACACTAAGCCACTTTTAGCCACCAGGGGGTGCTTGACCTCCAACTTCCAGGTTGGATTCTGATAGCAGACATCTTCGGACCAGCAGATTGGGGATTCATTGTAAAGACAAGGTCACATTCATCACTCTGGATTCAGTGCTACGTTAGAGAACATGTGTCTGATTTCAGTCATGTGTTTTATCATCTAACAATAAACTTTAGCCTAGTTAGCTTTGGTGTTTAAGGAAAGCTCAGCCTGCTTTAAAGCCGCGCTCTGGGTCACATGACCCATTCAGCGACCCATCCGACCCTTTCGACTTAAAAAGCTGAATTTTTCAGAGCAGCGTCCCACAGAGAGCAGCAACACACACCAAGTGCTGAAAACCGACCTGAGAAATCATTTCATGGATCTTAAATTCAGCTTATACTTGGTTCTGATGTTGCACATGTTACTTTAAAGATTTTAAACTTATAAAATATACCTAAATGCTTATCAATTTATCAGCCTCATACAGTTAAACATAAAACATTTAGCAGCAGCCATGTTTTTAATTCAAAAGTGTTCAGGAATAAACTCTTTCTGTCACCATAGGTCCTTTCTGCATCCATATATTAAAACTGTGAAATGTCCATAAAAGTATTGCGGTTGAAATCTGATTCTTGAGTCATTTTTCTAAAGAATAGTTATTTTATTATGTTTGTTAAACTGTATAATACGGGTCATACACTAGGGGGCATCATTAGGAGTTTCTCTCTACTCCTGAGTTTTAGCACCTTGGATCATAGAGAAGGAAAGCCCCTTTAGCTAACCCACTGACCACTTTATTAGGTACACCAATACAGTGTTTGCTTTTAGGGTTGCCTCTGTTCTTAGTTTGCATATATTCAATAAGGCTTATATAATATTCTTCAGATATTTTGCTTAAAAACTGATAGAAAAGCATCATAACGTTAATAAAAGTTTGTCCTCCACGTCCCAAGAGGACTCTACAGGTCACAAAGGGAGACATGGTTCTTAAAACCACTTTGTCAGGGAGTTAAAAGAAGCTCAGTTAGTATTAAGGGGCTCAAACTGTGACCAGAAAAAGCTCTGACCAACCATCTGAATGTTACAGCAGAAGCTGAGAGATGAGAGCAGGTGGGATCTGTTCAGTAGTGGCCATCAGTGTGGATCATCATCAACATCATGAGCTGCTGGGAGGTTGAGGTGCTGAGCTTTCAGATCTTCTTGCCCTGATTGTAACCATTAGCTTAACCAGCCACTGTTTCCCTTTAATCACCTCTGACCAGTCTGCTCATCCTTCTCTTCCTTCCGCGTTGAAGCCATTTTGATCCACACACCTTTAGCTCTCTGGATGTTTTCCACTTTCTAATAGTTTACTTCAAAGATGAAAATCTAAGCAGTTTCTGATCCACCCTGATGGATCCGTGTGGCACCAATAACCACATCCCCCATTACCTCAGTCCACTGCGTTGGGTTACATCACCTTGTCTACATCCATACAGCCATTGAGTTCCTGCTCTGTGATTGGCTGATTTTCTAATACTGTACAGAAGCAGTTAAATAGGTGTACCTGATAAAGTTGCTGTAGTTGATAAAACTGTGATGAAGAGTTTTGATACATAAAATACCAAACATTACCTCCAGTCAGACTTTGTGCTCGTTTTACTGCATGTCTGATTCAGAAGTCTAATATACAGTATTAAGCAGCTCGATGTTGAAGATTGCTCCTATTAATGCTGCTTGTAGATTCCTGATGATCAAATAAATAACTGGTAGTTTACTAATACATGTGGGTCTTGTTAGTCTAATTCTGTGGGATCTCTCAGCTTCACCTGCTGTTTGTGGGGATGGTGTTGGGCTGACTGGAGCTGCCTTGGGCAGGATTTCAGGCTAATGCTACAGGTTATACAGTCATCTCCATCACGGAGGAGCCTGCTAATATGGAGGCCTCTGCTTGAGCAGCCAGCTCCTCCCTTAAAGGTAAAGAGAGAAGCCAACCGCACCAACATGGAGGCTGACTGAGAACGGGTGTGTCAACAAGCAGCAGCTTGTCTGTGTCGGTGGGCTGGGCGACTCGTCCGGATTTGTTATTATTTTAGTTTAAAGCTGATAAAGTGCTACATCAGTAGGTGGAGGGGGTGTTTTGTTAAAAAAAAGACAAAGTGTTTTCTTGTTTTCCTATTCTTACCCTCTGTTGGCTTGTTGCTCCTTTACTGGTAACCACCTTTTAAGCAGCTCTGGAGGAGTCACAGGGGATGATAATCAGTGTTTGTTTTTAAGGATTTAATACTCTAATTTTCAAATTGGGAAATGCTCTAATTCTGTACATTATATCAATATATAATGTATCAGCTGCTCTAAACTCAAACATGAACCAGAAACAACCAAGCAGAGCAATAATATTTAACTTGATCCAACTTGACCCAATAAAACAACATCTTCACCAAACTGCTGCAAATGAAAAGTTCTACATTTAAGTTTGATCTATAATGAATTAATTATATTTGATTTTATACCTTCTGAATGTAATCCTTTTAGTACATCTGTATATTGTCCTCAGTAGTTTGGATTTTTACTGCTACTTTGAGGGACAGTAAAGTTCCCCCAGCTGATATTAGCAGGTTAATTACATGGGATGGTTGGTCTGTAGACTGTAAATGGTGACGCCTTAATTAATGAGTGACGGATGATGTCCAGGTCAGAGCATTCGAGATGAACGGCATCGTACTGTTTATCATTATCTCTATTATAAGCTCATACTTCTCCCTGAGATTTCTCCAGAGCTGCTGTCATGACATGAGGCAATAAATGTTATGTTGTTTAGTAGATCTGCTGTTTTTATGTGGCTCATATTTCCTCATTGTTTGACCTTGAACCTTAAACCAAATGTCAAAGCAAAGCACATGTTTCAGGCTGGATCTCATTTTCTTTACTTGTGATTCAGATTTAGGAAGTTCCTTTCCCAGCTTTGCTTTGTTATTTGGCTTCTCAGGAAATCCATCACCGCAGTGCTGGATCCATGCTGCCCCTTGCTCCTCTCTCACCTCCTCTGTGTCTGTCCTCTCTCAGGCACATGGCCCAGGCCGACCTGAAGAACTCCACCTTCTGGTTGAGGGCCAGCCTCGGGGCCACGGTGTTCGCAGTGTTGGGCTTCGCCATGTACAGAGCACTTCTAAAACAGCGGTGATGGAGCAGCATGAGACGGCTACTTCCACCTTCGTCCTTTTTCTTCCTTTCTATCTGAAAGATTGCATTAAAAAAGGAAAGAAAAAAAAGACTTTTTGGACAAACCAAACGAACAAAACTTTCCCCTTTCTCTCAAAGCGAAACAAGCGTGAAACAAACTTTTATACGATTGTGATTTATCTGTATGTTTTAGGCTAAAGGACACTGTTTCTAAATGCATTCATTCTGTGACCTTCTGGTCTAACCTGTTGTTGAAAACTGACTGATCTCAGATAATCCGGCCCATTTTTAATCCTCAGGCCGTCATTCAGTTTGACATGGGGAGACCAGAAAGAGGAAGCCAAAATAAAAGGGACTCGAATCTTCTTCTTTTGAAGTATATGCAGTATGTTATGTATTTATGTAAGACATTAGGACCCACAGAGAGCATCACAAGCCAAACGCCGCATCAGCTGGTGAAAAACCCACGTTACATTTAACAGCCACTTCATGCACTTGTCTCATTTGTGTGTTAATTTATTAACCCGTTTGGAGTGCACCACATGGAACAGATCGCTCATGTATTTTTGTATCTAGTATTATTGCTCTGCATTTCTGACTGCTTTTATTTTCTGGTTTTCAATAAAGCTTTGACTCCCTTTTTTTTTTTTTCCTCCTATCTCTGCACCACAAACATTTCTGTTAGTAAAAGCTACCCCTCCCTCCTTTAAACATGTTTCCTCTCCATATTCTTCTGCAGCATTTACATTAAAGATGGGTACAGTCTGGTTTAAGCCGTGTGTGTTTGTGTTTCAAATAAGTAAAACCTTAAATGCATTTGGAAAAAAATGAACATCCTATGCGAATAAAGTTTATTTTAAAACTTAAAATTGTTCAGGTGTTAATAACTATATATATAAAATATATATATATATAGAAAGATTAAAAGCTAAATCCTCTGACTGCTGCAGGTCCCTGACAGCTCGTCACAATGACACGCATGGCGGCACGCACGGTGGCTCTTCTAAGGCCCAATGAATGGTTTTATACGATGTACTAAAAATATGCAAATGTCTAGAAGATTTTGCCCCAAAATGTGTTTTGCACAAGAAAGAATAAGGAACAGTAATGTAACCTCAAATACAATTCTCTAGTTGTAGTGAGGACTGCTGGGGACTAGGGTTGCTCCGTAAATCCATTTGATCAATTGATTGAATTTTCTGTTTAGGTAAATCAAATTTTTAAATAGTTTCTTTTTTTTTTTTTTATCACAGATGCACTTGTTTGGATTCCATAGTTCACAATCACATTAGTTCATCACCTTTTCCTGTTGAATGATTGTGAGCTTATAACTGAACCAGCTCACTTTAATACCACCAGCTGCTAACATCGTGTACTTCATATTTCCATCGTTTTTAGAGGGAATTTGTTAAAAAAAAAAAAAAAAAAGCTATACTTTAAAAGTACTTTTTTTTTTGTCATTTGCTTGATTTCTTTTTAAACGAAAGATAAAAAGAAAAAATGATTAACCAGATTTTGGTATGTTTTTAAGCCACATCACCCATCTCCAGTGGAGCTAAGTGATGTTTTGAATGCCTTTTCTCACCTTGAGACTGAAAACAGCAGCGAGTGAAGATCGATGAGTAAGAAACATCAGGAGGATAAATGATTAAAGCAGCACAAAGTAACATTTATACCTTAATATACTCTGTTAATTTCCTGTGATGGTAATCTAAGATCATATAAAATGACTGAGTGGTCTGTCATCTTCCCCTACTGGCTCTGGTTGGAAAACCACACAAAGAGGTTCCTGTGCCTCCGACCCAGTGCCAGCCTTGCAGCTCTGTTCTCATGCTAAGATGAGCGGCTCTACAGCAGACAAATGTAAGGCCACTGGCGGCAGTAGCCACACGTCTTGCTCTGCGCTGTCGATGAGTCATTATAGAATAATGTTTAATTATGGCATGTCCAAGCCAGCCAGACAAAGAGGCAAAGAAAACTTTTGTTAGTAGAAGAAAACATGAATGAGGACAGGGCGCGCAGACAAAAGTTACAAACTGAAGCTCTCCATTATAAAACCTAATAATTATTAAGGTAAGTAACAGAGCATGTGTAACACAGAGTACATGGGGAGTAATAATGTACTTTGGTTAAACTCTGTGAGGTTGTCCATATGTTCTGTCAAGCAATGGATTGTGGGAAATCGGATAGCTCCAATGGGATGAATAGGAAAGATAAAATGTCTCTATGCTAAAGCAGCTACCAATAGGAAGCATCCTGCTTGCTCCTCCCGCCTCCTTCCTTACTGCCAGCACTATTCACAAAGCACTTATCACAGCGACAGCTGAAACCACTTCACCTCGGGAATCCTTACTGATTTGCATTATTCAGAATCAGCCTCTGTTAGGAATAAACTCCAGAAAAGACTCTACTTCCTGCTGCAGCTGCTTCCAGCTGCCTTTTAATGGCAGCTGCTGGTCATCGTCCACACCAACATCCATCTCTATGTGGTTTGGCTCATCTATAAAACAGGACAAGTCCTAACAGCAGCGAACAGTTAGGGCTGACCTGTCCGTTCACAACCTGTAGAGGTCTAGAGTCAAAGAAGAGCAGCTTACATCTCTGCTGTCCACCACACAGCTTCTAACTCTTATTGCTTAAATAGAGCTAGTTTCTTTTGCAGGGTGTCTTTCTGTTGAACAAAGTGAAAACTACACAGCCAGAGTTGTCAGAAACTACTAGAAGAAAACAAGCCTTCTGCACAACTACAACCTGCTGTCACTCTATGTTTCATTTACATCAAAAACCAAACGGTTATCCTGTCTTTTCTTTTTTGTCTCTTTAAGCATGCTATGGTTGTTTATTCTTTGGTTAAGACTTGAATGATGGAAAATGAAAGTCTAATTCATTTTTTGGGCATGCTGAAGTCCAAATATTGTTTGTCAAATATTGTCCCATGAACACCCACCTGATTGGTTGTAGTCAGGAAAATAGACGGAGTGGTTGAGGTGCTGGCATTGTCAGAACAGCAAACATTACTGTAACTGAGAATAAATGTTTATTTGAAATACAAGAATCTATTGACAAAAATAACTCAACTCCAAGTCAAACAAACTGGTGAAATATAACTTAAACTAATGAGCAAGACTGATATGATAAAAAAGAAAACTAATCAGCTATGTACACAAAGAAGGACCAAAGGGTTAATATAATGGTTACCAACAAAAAGATTCAATTCAATTCAATTCAGTTTATTTATATAGCGCCAAATCACAACACATGTCATCTCAAGGCACTTCACAA